>QNGE01000656.1:159318-243153 GCA_008508345.1 Paragonimus westermani
CTTAGCCCCTCTGCCGAAGACATGCAGACCATGCTGAACAAGGTGAGTGACCGGGCTGGTCTGTATGGAATGCACTTCGCACCTTCAAAGTGCAAAGTGCTGCTTCAAGACTGGGGCATTTCCGCCCCTACTTCCTTTATTGCAGGTAATCTGTTTGAGACTGTGAACAGTTTCACATACATGGGTAGCACTATCTCGTCAGTGAGTATGCTTACGGTAGCACTTTGCATAATTTAGAGAGGTCATCTTTTCATTAACTGAAGTACGTTCTACGTAATTACTAGCTTAAGAATCGTTACGTTTGAAGTCAGCACACAGTTTGTGATTCTAATCCGTACTCCACTGCTCACATATTGGACTATTTTTATTGGTAGACCGATCGAATGGAGAGTAAAATTCAATTTTTCTGAATGTAAGGGTGTCAACAGTGATTTGAAGAATGTTGACATATATATGTATGCTCAATATAAAGGGCTAATAAACACAAAACCGTCAAGGAAAAGCATCATGAATCCACTTAATATAGGAACCGTGACTTACCTCATTGTTGTGAATCTCTGTTTTGTTTGTATCCTAGCTCTGCGCTTTGTTTTTGACTCCATCTATTCATCATATTTCAACAGGTTGACATAATTCATTTGAAAAGTCTTAATCGCCGCCGTGCAGTTGTTTTGTCCCCACAGCAAGTGAAGAATCATTTCTGCTGTACATAAATTTTTACGTCAAGAGCAAAATCATTCAAATGCCTTCAACATTGCTAAGCGTGGAGAAGTATGGGAAACACGAAAGCTTAGCTGAAGCAAACAACTTGTCAGTTATTATTGGTTCCATCTTGAGTGGAATCATTATGGAACAGCCAAAAAATCCATTGGAATACATAAAAAAGCGGTTAGTAGATGTTCAACCGAAGGTGCGGAACGCATGTATGCATTATGAAGTATTTACTTGGCCACATCATCCATTGCTTCGTTGCAGCAAAGCTCTTGTTTCGGATGCAATTCACCAGAGCGATGTCACACGGTTGTTACACAGAATCAAAGCGATAGAAACAAAATACCTGGAATGTACTGAACAACAAGCCATGTTATGCGCAAATGTGCTTGAAGAGAAATCCGTTTTCCACTTGACAGAGCTTGCTTTTTTTTAAAAAAGTTCAGCCAGTTTAACATGTCTACAATCTACAACTGAAGTGAGCATCATAGGCCCGATTTCAGCCACACTTCTCACAGAACTCATGCCGTCATTTCCATCAAAGTTTTAAACATCTGACTTACCGATGTAAAAGTGACTTATCCTTCCAATAAATTTTTATGCAAAAGATGAATGCATTCTTTACAATGAAACACTAGATTTATGTTTTGATCCGAGTTCTGTTTATAATTTTCAATGACACTTCGTGCCTTCTACTTCTTGAATGTTCTTTTTTGATTCACAATCTTCCCATTATTCCTTACGTTCTCTCGTTATTCTGAATTAACATGTAAACAGGTTGTGTTTCAACAGGCGGCAGATTTCACACAGTTAACTCCAAGAAGTTGTTTTCGTTCAAGTTGATACACAGAATTAAACCATACAAAATCTGTCTTTGCACTTCATACACTGCTATTCGTAGATTTCAAATGCACTTTGCAGAAAGGTAAAATTTCGTCTTCAGCAGATCAGATGCTTATGCAAAATATTCACTGTGTATGTCTCATGGCATACCAACCATTATTAAAAATCTCAATCTCTATCACCTTTAACGAGATGTGCTGATTCTTAACATAAATGTCTGAAGCTGCAGCATTAAATCAGCCGCTAGACTTACAAGCAACCTATGTCCAGCACCCGTTGGTGGATAATACAGAACGCTATAACTTAGACAACCGTAACGGTGTAAAATCTCGACGAATCCATGGACGTATCTGATGTTACTACAGAAGACACTCAATCAACATGTGAGGTGGTGTGGCCATTGTACACCTTCCTTTCTATCAATGCTGATTCAGACAGATTGGGAATAACACAACGTTTCGAGCAAGTTGTAATACTCTACGTTTCAACCACCTCGGGTGGCCTTCCTCAGGATTTCGATCACAACACTCCTGAGGAAGGCCACCCGAGGTGGTTGAAACGTAGAGTGTTACAACTTGCTCGAAACGTTGTGTTATTCCCAATCTGTTTACCGATAACATGTTAAACACGACGCCCAAACTATTCAACTTCATTCGTACTACATTTGGTGCGGATATCTTACAAGTGATTCAGACACTTCAATCTTGTTTCCAGTCATGTGTTCGGTTTTGGCAGTGTGTTTGGCAGAATTTGACGGAACATCAGTTCTTTCCAAAAAAGCCAACCTTTTTAATTTTTATCTTCTGCAGTTGCTACACTCCTCTGTCCATTTCACTCTTCGCCTAGTTTGTTTTCTGCAGTTCAACAGATTTATGCGAATCCACTTTCTCTCTCTTCTAATCTCTCACCTTGTCGACAGAATTCGAGCAAACTTTTAGTTCAACTCGGCGTTCTTTTTGAAATGATACTCATGTCTTCATTGATTTGTCAGCGGGGATACAGTGATGTCCGCAACAGTATTCACCTTTTTAACAGTTTTTATGCTTAAGAACAGTTTGTCATTTGATGATGATCTACCGAAAATAGTTCTCCGGAGAACATTGTGTACTGCCGAAGTATTCGGAATAAGGTTGCTTGGCTTAAAATTCAGGTGCTGTGCCTAACAATGAAACGGCCGATCTCGTTAGTAGCACATAAGTGCATAAAATAACAGAAAAACAGATAAGGTGTTTACTGCGATTGCCCAGCACAAACCTAACTGGTACCCGTAGAAATTATAGAGTATTTGTAATCACAGTGCTAGTTTTGAAGTAGGTGACCTCATCGTTGATCGATTTGAAACAAGGAGTAGGCGCCGGAGGAAACCTGGTACATATAATTATCACGTAGATAATTAACACGGAGTACTGTAAACTTCCAAATTGTGTGATTCGATGGCACTCACGGTTTACACTCAATTGCCTCTTTAAAGATGTGCTGACTGCCTGCCACTATCACACCACTTTCCATGTGACCCGTCCAGCAATAGTTGGCCTCAGACACAATCACTTTTCAGTGCAGTGCTTTTAGTTTCAAAAGTCGATGCGGGTGTTGTTACCTGCTTCTCACTAGACAGAGTTTAGGATCGACATTTAGTTTGTTAACTGTTTGAACATAGAAATATATTTCGGTTCAGAAGGATTTACAAGCTAGGCCGTACACCAAACTTGCCATTTTATTGTTTGTGCCACTATTTGCTGTCCTTCCGATACCCAGGTCACTAGCGTACAGTGATATGTGCTCATATGACGAATACGAGTACGGTAACGGGGGAAACCAACTGGAAGTAGTTTTTGTCAACAAGACTGCCACTGCGCTCACGAAGTCTCTGATTAGTGAAGTATTTGGAGATGGCTGTATGTTTAGGCGAATGGGGACCGTTGTGTCTACATACCTACGAGTGTGAAACAGCATCGATTAATGAAGCGAACCTGTAAAAAATTCGAGGATCGCTGACGTGTCTTCAATTAGAGCGTCTTTGTTATTTAATGAGTGTTGAATTCCCAACAATAATTCATGCGCATTAGGCGATAGTGTTGGGTATTCAGTTTATGCCAAATTCTTGGAAATATAGCTCAGTTATTTTTAGTAAAAGTTCACTATAGCAGCCAAGCAGCCTACCCTTCTTACATGTACGAAGCTGAGATTCAGAAACCACTCTGAACAGATTTGTGTGGAGGTGCTAAGTTTCGGTGTGGTTAGTTTCTTTCCAAAAAGGAGCCAGCTGTAAACCTTCCTTTAACGTAAACACGGTGATCAAATGTGGATGGTCTTTGGTCCAGTAAATCCTTAACTATGCACGTATACCTAAAGTGTACAATTTGGATATAGGGAAAGATCCGAGAAAAGCATTATATACTCAAACAAAAGCTGGAAATACCAAGTTATACGTACGTACACCATAAATTATGAAAGACCTCAAGGAAACAAAGAACTGTAGGGGATAAACAAAAGATGGACATGCAGAGTTCTGTAACAAACACGAAAGAATTTTAAAAAATAATCGTTAGAATTACATCGCATATCATACTTCAAAACTGGCCTTAAGTTGCGAAACAATTCAATCAAATGGCGGCTGAATTGATAAAACGGAAATGGTATCTCGAAGTTGACACTGTTTTATCGAAGAAGTCTAGGTGTATGCTGAGTTGCGAGTAACCCGACTCTCGCTCAAACGAGGATAGAACAGATCCACATAATCCGGCAGACCGGTTTTATTCGGTTGTTGCCCAATAGGATGCAACAGAAATTGGCGACCAGCTTGGACCAGGCTGTTGGTCTACAAGGATATGGGAAACAAGAAAATTGCCGTAGAAGAAGCCAACTGCAATTAGACGATGTTTGATCAAATAATCTGGTTTTGCTGAGTATGTCAAAGCCGAAATTACAGATGAATTGGGAATTTATGTAACATATTACATCGACATGAACAGATACGACTTTGTCATCTGAATAACGTACAGCCGATGAAATAAAAACTTCCAGCAACCCAACAGTTTGAGTTATTAGGCTAAAAATCTTTGCGATGTTAAGAGAAAATTGCAATAAAGGCATTTTTTGGAAAGGCCCAACTCAAAGAAACACTGGCAGATTAGTAGGACAGTAATCTTGGAAACAAGAACATCATGTTCGGTATCGCGTGATAAAAAAAGCATGGATAAAACAGGCAAAACACTTTTCGTGTAATCACTCGTTATTCCAAACCTCCAAAGGACACTAATCAATGTGTAGTCGGTATACTCAAAATGATATAGGTAGTATGTTGTCCGAATGCGCATACAGACGACTATTACTCTGGTTAACACGATACAAAGACACAAGTACTACTATTTTCCCCTAAGGAATACCGTGGAAAAATTTCTGAAAACAGGATAAACGAACACTGGTCCAATGAATACGAAACAAAAAAATCGCTACATAAAAATACTTGTCGTTCTTTACGGTGATGAAGCTGTGAGCGGTAAATATAAATTTCAAATCGAACACCGCTCACAAATGACCACAGTCTTCCCATTCAGATAATTCTTTCGGTTAAATCACTTCAAAAGAGAGCACTAGACTCGAATTTTGTTTCCATTAGGGCTCTACAATAGGTCCTATCCCCATCCAAATCATAATTTCAACTCCGGTCCTGTTGCTTGTGTGACCAGCGTGTTAAACACGACGGCAATAACATAGTGTGCATGTCCAGTGGATCACTTCCAAAAGCCCGACCACAATTCTTTGTGAACAGTGCTCACATCGCCGACCATGAATGAAGGTCATAACTTGAACATAACTGGGCAGTCGCGATCACGGAGTTATCTACTAGGGTGAAGAAAACTTCTCTGTTTTCCCGTCCTTTTAAATAATCGGATAGTCTGAATACTAGTCCTGTAAATGTGTTGTGTTTAAACGTGGTTGATCAAACACGCATATGATGAGTCTACTAGCAGCGCGGCTAACACACTAAACATACAAACACGAGGTCCGGAGCGGAAATTCCGGCTCAAACTTAGGCGTGCACTAGTGGTGGACTCTAACCAAAGCAAACCCCAAGTCTAACGTTCTTTTTTGAAGTAAGCTAATAATAACTCCCTGCAAGTTTACCTAACAAATCAACCCATGGTACCGCAAGTTTTCTAGTCACTACCACAATAGTGGAATGACCAATTCGAGGGCTAGAAGATAGGGATTCTTTATTAGAAGCAAAGACTGTCCTTTGAAAATCCGCCGTCAGACAGGCACTTCTGAAGAGCAAGAGGAGTGTGGTGATGGATGCGGCAGGAAGGCGCCCTAGTAATTTTGAATAAACAGCATGATGGAAACTGGTATCAAATATCACGAGGCCCAGCAAGACCCAATGCTACTGTTCAGCATTCAGTACATCAACGTGCTTCTTGAAGTTTGTTTTTGAACGGCCAGAAGCTGTTGCACTTGAAGCATAGGGTTACAGACTGTGTGCCACTGTCTCTAAGAAGTCAGTTTCGTGCCGCAATGGTGGCCATCTAGATCGGTATCATCAGTTGCAAACGTCGATTCAACAATTCTAGTCAGATAAAATGAAACCAATGAGTGGCACGTACAAGATGAGGCAGTTTTGTAGCAGATAAGTGCTGTTTGAGACTATAAAGTGCAACCGAAGTGGTCCTGAGCAGATGAATTCAGAGAGTATACTGCTCAACGATGTTAAAAACGATTGAAAATGGCAAGGTGCATGAGAAAAATAAGGAGATGGGACTGTTATCAACTTCTGCTTCAACTAAGAAACAACCGGAAATTTGAAGTAATTGGAACAAAACGAATAAGTGGTGAACGTCCCAAGAAGTCTCAGTGATCCATAGGTCAAGTGTGGTAAGTATATGCCTTCGTGCAAACTTCGTCAGGATTTGCACTTATAAAACTACAAAGTTAAAAATATCGTGCACACGACTCGGTCCAAGTAAATCATCATAATACTGCTCCGTACTTTCATGGTTGTGAATCCCGAGGGTCAGTAGCTGGCTCAAAGTCAGTCGAACTTTTGAGTTGACGGTCAACGCGACTAGAACGGTCAAATGCATATTTTCTTGCCGGAAGCTTTTAATCCGACAAATACGTAATCACGTTTAGCGAACGTTCTTTGATGAGCCAGCGTGCATCTATTCAGCAGACTTCTACAAAGAACGCTGAATGATCACGCGATGTTGTCCTGGTGGTTGCTTCAAGCCTGGTCCTCCACAAATGCCCTGATGATTGCTTTGCTCCCGCTGACCACGATCCACATTGTATGATGCATTTTGAGCCGTCTGAACGAGTTTGGTCCATAAAGTTTGTTGGATACTTGCAAAAGAGCAATTTGGTCACCACCTAATGATGGCACATCGGGACTTTATCCTCAAAAGTTAGAATGCTCAAAGTAGTTGCTGGAATAATAAAATGAGATGACTAAATTTAATCAGGATCACAAATTCATGTAACTGCTGTTTTAATAAAACATTGTCTGAATCGTCAGCATATCCTCTGGTTACTTTTTTTAGTGGAGCGTTCCGCGTGGCCACAGCCTATATTTCACTATCGGCGGATGTATCCGTGATCAAACTATAGCCAAAAATTCAGTGCACCGTTCAATGCACTGATGACATATTGATGACGCACTTGTTGGTAAGAGAAAAAGGATCAACTAGCAACTTCTTTCGGTTTTCTAAACAGACTCACTCTTAACTTTGTTTGTTGTCGGAGAGGTATCGAACAATTCTTCCCCCTCATACTCAATCTTAAAATCATTGTTGTGGTGAAGCAACTCCCCAAGGTTTACCTGGAAAGTACTGTGGTGAAAATCTACTCGATTCAGCGCTTATCCAAAACACCGGACACAACAGAAGATCTGACAAGCGACCAATCCAAATGTCGTGTTAAAGATAGAATATCAGGATTGGACAAACCGTCTCGGTGTTGTGTCTTCCGGTATTCGCCAACTCATCTGTTCCGTAGTGCATCAATTAACACGCAGTTGGTGACTTCGCATGTGCTAATGAGATCAGCCAATGACAGACCATGATTTCTTTAATACTGTTGTACATCCATAGACTCGGCTTCTCAACCCATTTGCTTACTGCTACCACTACCAAGTCTTCTCATCAATTACGTGGGAGGTTTCAACCCAAGTATGAATTCTAGGACTATTCGAAGTCCCTAATTCTGAGTATCACAAGTGCATCTAAGCTAAAGATGAATGCAGAAGTGAAATTGATTTGGATTGACCTCCACTTCAAACCAGTGTTTATAAACACCCCTCCTCTTGCAAAGTTGGCCGATATGTGGATTTTAACCATCATGATGGAACCATTCGAGACAGTAATTATTCATCAATAATTTGTGAACTGCATCGTGTTATTAATCCAATGTATCAAGTGACTGAGGCCTACCTATACCAGTTACCGGGTTTTCAGCGAGATTATGTAGTCAATGACTAAGAAGCTATTTAAGTTGATATACTGACCTGTCTTCGCTGGTTAACAATATACCAACTCACTGCGATCAATCTGACACTTCAAAATCGTAAGGAATTATTCGATTTCCCTTCTGACGTCAGACTAAGTGAGGCGTGCAATCCATTGGAAACTGAAGGATAGTTGCTAGCTCATTGTGTGACGGCCTAAAAAATGTGACGTCAACGTATCGGTGGTGAACACAAAGACTCTGAATGCTATGCTGCAGTTGGGTTTATGATTTAACGTCTATCAGCAGTTTATCCAAATGGACAAGTCAACCACTTTAGCCAACAATTTGTACAACTGGCAGTTAAACATAAATCAAACATTGGTGCTGGATGGCGAAATTGGCCTTCTGGAGTCTGACTTTTGTAAAGTGAATATGTTCTTTGATTGTTCTTTCTGACAGCACAAAAATTCAGTAATGTCTGTCAACTGACAAAATGTGAATAGCGAAGTTGAATGTAAGAGGGTCACGTCCCAGTGTTAAACAATAACATCCCCCAAGGAATCCACATACTGGAGTGTGTCACGAAGTTTATATGAGCATACTTCCCGCCATATAAATTCTACCGTTTTGCTGAAGATTTAGCAATTGCGTGAAATGGTGAAATGCCCAAGCTAAGCTTCGGCTTGAATGGACCACTAGTTTTATGAATCTTACGGTGATCGTACAGACACGGGTGGATGGATCCATTTGGTTGCATCTGGATTTGATTTACCACCAGCTTTATTTCGTCCCCTTCATTCTCCCTCTTTCTGAATTTCTTGACGCTTGAAGATATCAAGTACACCTTGTCCGTATAACCAGATTTGTTGGGACTCATAGTTGTTGAACATTTGCTCGGTTCATTGAGTAGGATTCAACCAAGTGTAAGCGAAAACTCCAGGGAATCGAACAGCTAACAAATTATGGCGAGCACTTTAACAACTACTGACCAACTCAGCTTTGAATGAATGAGGATTGACATCAGATTCGTTATCCATTTAGTGAGTATGGTTGTAATGATTCTGGTATTAAACATCAATCTCGAACCGATCATATTCTTGGGGCATACACAATAAAACAGAATATAAAGATAAGGTTGCAGTCAAATATCCTCAAGCAAGAAACTGGGCGAACTTCCTAAGCATGGTTTCAAGTTTGTGGCGAGTTTTGCCTGTAGTTTGAAATCGCTGGTTCCCCTTATACAGATTAACCGACTTTTAGCGTCTCCTTGAGTAGTGTTTTGCCTACATATATGTCAGAACTACAAAATTCCTCTCTCGTTATCTCGCATATGGAAGCTACCGGGTTACGATCTAACAACCCCCGTGCATATGCTTCACGCTACTATTGTATCGCAAACTATGTTGGTGGTACATGTATTTTTTGTCAGAAAGGATCAAAGAAGAACATTCAGCGTAGACTAGAACCGGTTGCCGCAAACCAATTACAGACATCATTATGGTATATCCGTCCGACACACCATCGCGTAAAAGTCAGCAAAGCTTACCGGGTTGTTTACAGAGTTTCCACCATTCAATCTAAAACGATGTACCACCGCCCCCTGGCAGCTGCCGAATTGATTGCAATCGGATTGCGTAATCCCAAGTTGTTTTCTTACAAGAGGTTCGTAAAGTCCTTGTAAATTCCTCGGCCAAAGATCAGTCAAAACCGCTCTGTCCACACAACCACTTGCCTCTGACCGGTTTAGATCGAAGCTAGTATTTAGAGTATGAAAATCCTCTTCCAACGTCAGAGTTACAGTCACTTCATGGATTTTGAGAGTTTTCTAATGATACATTTTAAACGAAACCTATTCAACTGAGAACGACTGAAAACGGTTGTTCATCACATTGCATTTTCTGTTCTGATGATAATTCCTTGATACCAATAAGGTCTCAATGGTGTTTTCATAGTGACAGTATAAATGCAGACACGTAGGTTATTAGATCGACGTTCCGTAAAATTGTTTCTTCCTGAATCCTGTAGGATGGATTACAAGGGGATAACCATTCCTCTTGAACTCTTACCGATATATTTGCATCTGTCAGGGAGCTTACTGGAATGCTTAATTTTGATCAGCCGTGCAGAGCTAGTAGTAAATTGCACCCACTCGCCAATCGTGTAAGCGGATGACAGCTTACGTAACCAGGCAGCACGCAACAAGAACCATCACTCAGAGAACTGCTAGGTGCTTCCAGGAACGCTGTGTGGTAACTCGACACATTGATGTAACCTCCGTTGTGTATGTGAAGTCCTTGTGATTGCTATTGAATCCGTAATAACCGAAGTCGTACAAGGAAGTCATTGATTAAAACCGTGGAAAGGTAAACTTAATTCGGCAGACGTGTAGCATCACACTTTAGTGTGGTCAAAGTCACATGTCTCGACCGCCTCCCTAAGGAATGTGACCAGAATATAACGCCCACACATCTACCACTGAGCGGTCCTCATGCATATGCACCCACAGTGGCTTTGAACAACTCACGGTTTGCTAACACCTCTGAAGCCATTGTCAGTGCACACACGTACGCACCCAAACGCAGCAGTACATAACCAACCCCATGTCGGACAAGTGATTCAACATGTGATTGAACCCAGTTTCTTCCCCGGGGGCTGACAAGACAATGAAACCGTCCACACATTTGAACACAACTTAATTGAGTCTTCCACACGCCGATGAACAGAACGCAACTAATGCTCCGTGAATTACTGTTCCCAACCTGTAGATCACTACGTTGACATCTATATAATCGCAGCCGACGCCCCACTAGCACACCCAGGGATTACATCTCTGTATTTTGTACTAACCCTTGATGTAAGTGCAATTGTCTTTTTTTTTCATTATTGACATTACGCTTTTGTTGTATATCCTTCTGATATTATTATTTGGATGCTTAGTGGTTTTACCGATACTACTTACGACATAATGTAAGTAGCAGAACAACATCCAAAAACTCATTGTTAACCGAGCATTCGATTATATCAACACCAGGTCTATTGTGAAGAGTCGTTAAAATACACATTTAGACTAGCAATTCCACAAGGGTGTGGGATATGATCACAGATCAATGAGGCGATCCATTCGTAATGAGGGATTAACAATCGTCTGCTACTTACTGCAAAACGAAGTGCAAGTTGTCCAATTATGTTACCATTTTCCTAAAGATGTAATTTTCTATGATGTGTACTGATTTATCGATAAAAATTAATCAAAAATCAGAGCTGGAATAAAAACCGCTAATATGACATTCTATGAGTCTGTATTTTCAAAATCCTACCCTGAGCAAGCAGGTCTATTGATGACTATGACTTGAGGAATACTTACCGTTTGGTAAGTAGAGATTTCTTCTGACTGCGTTCATAGGGCTTATGTTCACTTCAATACTTCAGACTAGTTGTACCATTGATGACAGCACACTGTCACCCAGAACAATGGCTTATCTTTTAGGCTAAACCTTCGCGAAACCAATTTGAAAACGAGTTGAATGTTTCTGCGCACCATTCGTCATCGTTATTTCACTGTTAATTTCGGCTTTTCAGAAACTAGCCTGTATACTAAATTCGGAGATTGTGTGTGGCTTCCTACTTTTGAACGGTTGAGCATGCTAACTTTACCCAAGACACTATTGATTGGCAGGCCGCTGCTTGTTAAAACTTGTTCTACGGAAGATAAGCGGAATTTTGTAGACATTTTGCCCTGCCTTAGGAATAATCGAAGTACCCGCTAGCCTAAGCGTAAGATATATCACACGACGAGATGTTCACAGCACACTTGGGATACGTCTTGGTGCCAGGGTTTGAAAGTGGTGAGGGAATTTATCAATAATGGCCAGCAGTTTTCACTTAATTTCTCTTTGACCCCGAGTTCAGTCGGAGCATTACGCTAATAACAAAACTACCTACAGAATTACACGTTTGGCGGCTCACTGCCTTTCCGGCTAACAACAACATTTGTCATCACATGCGTCTCAGGCTCATCGCCCAAACACCGCCTATGTTTACCACTTCATCCTCACCCGATGGGTTGCGTCGCTAAGACACGTGCAGCAAAAAAGATGAAGAACCAGCTGCATGTTTGTTCTGTTCGTCCAAAAACGCTTGCAACAAGTAGATCGCAAAGAAAAATCCTGCAAATCATTAGTGTCCTGATTTTACTGAAGAACAATACTACACTTCTTCGAAGTTCATAGGAGAAATGGGAAGGAGCGTGACATTAGAATTCTAGTCTAGCCAGCCACAGTAGCAGCCTTAGTAAATGATAGCAGTCCGCGATCATAGACGTGCACAAATATGCAAGAACTAAGATTCAGAGATAAGCAGGGAGAAAGAAAACTTTGAAAAAAAAACTGGCCGACGGGAAGTGCCATTCAGAGTTAGAACGTTACAGCAAGCGTTGTGCTGTTTGACTGAGAAATACGGTGAGGCCATCTTATGCTTACATTCAAGAACTGAGATTCCTTGCTTCCTTATTGCTGTTCACTGTTTATCAGGAAACGTTTGTTGGACCTGTAAAGCGAATAACTCTGGTGTGTTTGTGGTGTAGGACAAAATTGATAAGCTTATTCTTGACCACTTCACAATGCCTAGGAACTGACTCGGTGGTTTTCTGCGGTAGTTACTTTTTAGTGTGAATGGCCTTCGGTTAACATATAAGCTCACCGTTACATAACCATCTGCAATATTCATCACAGCCAAGCGGATCATTCACATCAAAGAGGGCATCACTGGTGAGGCCAGGAGCAGAATGACAAAGCGACAGATGAGTCAGAAACAGTGCTGTTCACCTATCCATATCCTGAGAATGCACACGCTTGCACGCACTTGCGTACTACATATCTCAAAGCATCCATCAGTTTGCTGAATAAAATACACAAGGCGGGCAGAAGGTGACGTAAGAACTAATACTGAAGGTAGTCAACATTGAGATAGAATCTACGGCTAGTGTTTGTTTCCCAGGTTTAAGACAACTAACCCCCCGCAAGCAAAATAAGAGAAGGTAGCCGATCGGGTTCACAGCCATGCACGTAGTCACCGTGTCTCTGAGGTGTCAATAAAAAAGTCAATTGATTAATAGGTATCGATGCGATGTACAAAACAGTACTGTGACAGGTACACTAGTCTTCACATTTACAACTGATCTGTATGATTGCTGGGTATGGACACTGCGATTTTGATAACTAAAATGTGAACACATCTGTTCTGTAAGTTAGAATCGGCTTCTCCGCACTCTTTGTAGCTCTACATGAAAACCACTGTTACTTCATCTCTGCTAAGAGGTCCTGGAAAATGAGGCAGTCGAATTCCGCGAAGCCGATCGAAGCAGTTGGCAAGTAGCGATCACAATCTACAAAGCACAGTAGGCTGCACGAGTCTTGATAGTTTGTTTAGAGCATCTTTAAGGGGGCATACACCTGAATGGCTGGAACTTACACAACGAATTCTAACTAATCGTTCACCACATAGAGACCTCAAGCGACCGAATAATGAGTGAGAGCATGGCTACAGAGGTAAAAACGCATATCTTTGTAGTTCTACTTCCAGTCTGAATATCGAGTAACCCACACAGTTCGGTTACAATTATGTAGCTAACACGGAAGAAGGACAACATGAAATGGCAAACGTACCGCTGAATGTAAGAAGTAAAAGAGCAGTTCACTGTAAAGGAAAAAGATGTCCTAAGAGGAAAAAGTTTCATCGCTAAATGCACACACAAAGAATACATGATGTTGACATTCATACGATGTGGCCAAACCGACGAAACCTGGGGGACGAGATCACTGTGTTTGCCGGCCCTCAGAGTCTGCCATTCTCGCCTGTCTTTGACTGGCTTTGTCATTACTCATAGTTTTCTCACTCCCCACGGCTAGTACTTCTCAATGCAAATTTCACCAAAGCTGATAATGTTCCTCAGGAACATGAACTTCACAACCGCTTCTAACAGCTTGGGAAATTACTCAGCGTTCAGCCAGTCTTGTCACTGCACGTAGAACTCTGAAGGTTCAAAGACCACAACAGAAAAAACTAAAGCTTATATCTTACCTAAGACATATTAGGATTCTTAGGAACCTTGACGGAATAGATCAACGTTAACCGCCTAATGTGCTTGAGAAAGAGTACTCGGATGTAGCTCCAAATCCTCACATTTGCAGCCTGACGGAGCACAATGTAGGATATCGTGCATTGCAAGTTTGAATAGGAATGGGGATGCTAGACAAGCCTGTTACATACCAAAAGAGTTGATGAACTTAAGCGATAGGCTACCATGAGTTCAACCTCACCTGAATTCTTATACTGAAATACTTGCAGGATGTTCGTATACCTCTCAGACACAATGTTCCCCACAGACCGTCACGAAGTGAAGTTCTGTCAACCGACTCAAATATTCGTCTGATTTACGAAAAGATAACGACTGGTGACCTTCTTTGTGAATGGTGGACTTCATATAGTGAACTAAGTGCGAAGATATCAGTAGTGCAGCCATAGCCTGGACGAAATTCAGCTTGTTGTGTGCGGGTATGGTTTCCCGTCATCTCGCTTGGTTTGCAAAGTACAGTAGCTGTGAACAATGTTAACGTTGTGGAAATCAGGCTATTCCTTCGGGGAAGTGAGTGATTTCTGCTGAAACCGGGGCTGATGTTAGTTAAATATCAGTCACTTGCAACCACCTCCTGGATTTAGGGTGTCCGGGACAGAGTTGTCAGCCCTCTGATCGGAGCTTGACCTCATCAACGAAAAAAGACAGAAGGGGTTCTTCTGGGCAGGTGCTCAGCGATGTTTCAGAAACGTGGGCTCAAATGAGACTTCCGTTATCCACAGAGAAGAAACGCCAATAAACCAATCAACAGCGTGAGTGTCGGGAGGTGTAGTCAGTTGAACCGCTGTCAAGGAGACCGATCTTAGCATAATTATCTGCGTTAGACAATTGCTTATCGTGTTGAGTGAAGTGAGTGTAGCATTTGTTTCTCCGAAATGTTCATGAACTAGTGTCTATTGATAAACTGGAATTTCGAACTGTTTATTACAGAAGAATCTTCACGCATACCGCTTGAGTGTTGAGTTATTCGTTGTAAACACTTGTGTGCATTTTTGTGAACCTAGAACTTTCGTGAACTAAGTTTCGATTCATTTCTTTCTGTCCTCCCTAAATTAAGACTGCGCTGTACAAGAAGTACGAAAGTTGAGTACCTGATAAAGGCTCTGGTAAGTTGCTGTCGCTGGTATCACTGAATGCTATGATGATGGTGATGTAAACGACAACAATCAACCAGACACTCAAAGTAACGCGAGGAGATACAGAACGTATGTACGGTTAATTAAAACCACACTTACTAGAAAGCCCGCTGGTACCCAACTGTTTATCGCAAAACCTTGTTGCATGCCAGCAAGAATCTTTTTTACACCATAAAGTAATATGAACGGTATGCATAAGAAGTACACTGAAGTCATCGTTTTAACTGACAGTTCTGAACGGTGAAAGTGAAGAAGCATTTTCAACAGACAACAGATCTACATTGGTTAAGGAGTGCTTGTTGTAGCTGTGACATATTTAGGGACAAGTTATTTTAAATGACTGCATACAAACAGAATAGTCGAGTAGAGCCGTCAAAGTGTAAAAAATCTGGAGTGTGGTATTTACGCGGAATTTGAAGCCAGCTGTAGATATGTGCAAATGTACACTCATAAAAAGAAAACAGACGGGCGCATGTATATGTATGAAAATCTGTCACTTCCGAATTAAATCACTCAAAACTTTTTCGATGATGGACATGTGAGTTGACTGATGATCATCAATACAGATTTTCTTCATTTGCTAGGCAATAAAAATATGCGCACACTGATCATTTTGAACTGTATCAGATGACTGTATGACTTGAAGTTACCTTTACTGTGAAAAGTCGGGAAAATGTTAATTTCACGTAAAAGTGTTTATCTGCACATGCTATTGTTCTTCATAGATAATGCCAGGTGCATTGTCGTGTTTGTGCAAATTCTTTAAACTGGTGACGGATGCCAAAGAATATATAAAAAGTGCAAATTTTTGTTGCGACGAGTCAAAATGTTTGTACCACGGGATCGAGCATACACATTGCTTGAAAGTATGACGCCCAGCAAAGCATACCAATCCTCATTCCTAAGATTACATGTGGGTAAAGACAAGTTACGTCTGAACAAGTGTCCCCGGTTTTCTTTGAGACAGCACGTGGGCTAGCCGGGTTGTTCCATTCAGGTGAACACGTTGGTTCTTATTTTCGAGTAGAAGGGATGGAATGGAAACTAACCAACCCTTAACTATAACAGTACTTCCTGAAGCTTGATAATGTCCAAAGAGATTGGTCCAATCATCCGTTTTCCTGTTGAGAGCTGTTGTCTGGTATGCCGGGGACTGCTAGTCAGATGTTCCCGTTAAAGACTTGCCATGTGTAAAATTACTGACCGACGCTTGTGAGGAATGCCAGGACAATTTTCTCACTCTGTGTCTAGCTGCAACTCAGTAAAAATGAGCGATTTACTTAGGTTTACTTAAGTCATCCCAAGCAACTCGATTTCCAACCTTGATTTAAGATTAAACTAGTCCACTCCAGTAATCTTGATATCAGGCTGATCATGTTCAGAATATTGTGAGTTATGTCGATTTTCACACCCGTTTTTCCGAAAGATGAATAGGTTAAATTAATAAGTAGAGTACTTAAAGTGCATTTTGCTACACTTACCCCCAACATTTTGTTTGCTAAGTTTATATCTGAGAATACGCAGGTTATTGTTTAACTAATTACGGCCGTTAGAGAATGAAAACATTAGACTGCCAGTTCTAACACATGAACTTCGTAAACAATAGGTTGACAGTAAGTACCACGAGGGCTGACTCCAAAGGTGTTTCAAAAAGCTTGCAGATAGCAGAAGTAAAATTGAAACCACACTTAACAAGTTTTTCTAGTGGCTTGACTACTTTTTCATATTGTGTATGGATATATTTTATCGAGGGTATTGGTACGGCTGTACAGAGAAAATTGTACCATATGGTTGTAAACAATTTTACTGACCACAATAGAAGTTTACCACTAAAAACTTCTAGAAAATATTCCATCGTAATGTCAAAAGCATAATCACAAAAGGCTATCATGGAGGTCGTGATTTGTGGCTCGATTGTAGCTTGAATACACAATCTCATGTAGGTTCTGATTTACAGAAAGTATATGCCTCACACTGCTCGCAGACTTGTGAAGGGAGAGCAGTTACACAGTTACTTAGTGTTACGATTGTCAGTCTGTTTAATTGTACTGTCCTAATAAAAACATTTATACAGTTCTGATAAACATTGTGAAAGGCGTGTACTTTGTTTATTCTCATCAATCGATTATAAAATACGTTCGGTTATATAGGTCAAGCCACTGCGAAAAAATAGTGATATGAACGAACATCATACTGGTGAAATCAGGGTGAAATTTTACTGTGGTCGTGTGTAGATTTATGGTAACAGAGATATTCACGCCATTAAACGTAGGTTTTTCACTTCGGCAATATAAAATTTGTTTCAATGATTCTAACTGAAGCTACGTTTTCTAATTTTTACTTGATAGGTGGGTTGACGTGTCTGTTGGTTTAGAAGAAACCCAATGTTTCGGCTGTACGTGGGCCAGCGAAACAGATAACATTCCGATGCATAGCGAACGCTTTGCCAGTTGAGCTACCAAGGCAAGAAAGAAATTCGGACGACTAAACTGCTAAGTTGGTGGGCCCCCGGTGTAGCTTCTTAGCTCAACTGGTAAAGCACTGTCCACACTTGGGCATGCTGTTCCTGCCACTGACATGCCTCCAGCCCGAGTTTTTTTAATTTGATCCCTTCTGACTTTGCATCTGTCATGTAAACTAAAGAGCCTAGCAAACTAGCCTCTTTGACATATAGCTTTATCACTTCAGGTCCACTCGTATCAGCCATAGACCGAATCAGACCTGCTGAAGCAGTTGCATTGAAAAGTTCACATTTACTGATAACAGAATTCCACTTGTGGTCCTCTAAGTTAATTACACATTTGAGGTTATGTGAAGAGATTAATACCTAATTATCCTGAAAATTATGTAATGCTCGGATAAATTCAGCCGCTTTTCCAAATTTCAGTGCGCAGGACACCAAACTGCATAACTTTGAGAGAAGCTTTGTAAGATGAATAAAAAGTGCGCGCAACAATTTTAACCGAAGAACCGAACTTGGTGAAAATCAGCCGTGAGTAACTGTTGTCAGGGCCAGCCCCTGCCCCTGACCTGACATATACATGTGTGGTGTTTCCTTTTTGTCCAGAATATGCGGGTACTTTCATCAGACGACCAACCGCCTTTATTGGGCATGGATAACCGTTCTAATCCTTACTATTTACACTAGCCTACAAATCCTCCACTGTTTCACGTAGCTCGAAACTTCACTCTCAGAAATACCTGTGACTGAATCACATTTCCGAGATTGTTACGATTATCGCTACTCCTTCTCCTTGATTGGTTGTGTGAAGTCTTTCAGTTTGATGTGCTACCGAGCCAACCTCAAATGCAAAAGTAGTAGCAATTCCATATTCCGCGGAAGAAGTTAGTCATAGAGCTACTGAGATTACTCCGTAGCAATAAGAACACCTACCCAAGCAGGCCAAAATAGACTGTCATTAAAGTGAGAATTTTTGGGAATGTACGTGTTTGCATTGATCGCCCATAAAACTATCGCAGCAAACTATCCAGACATTCCAACCGGACAGTATTTACTTCAAAACTGTAACACATGGAAGCTCAGACACTGCACTCAGGAATCATTGGAGACAAAATCAATTTTCCCCGTTGAGTAAGCCGAGGTTCGTGTCATATTCTCATACTACCTGCACCTCCTGTGAACGCACAACTCAGTTTTACTTTTTTCACCTATTGGCTTGTGGTCCACCATGTTTTCACAGTGCATTAACCATCACAGTACAGCTGTTCCTGGTCCGCTCAACTGCTCCCGAGTTCAAACTGTGGGTTTGGCTGTTCTCTGCGATCTAACAGTTGGCCTATTTTGTCTATTTTAAGGGCCCATATTAAGGTGGATGGTACTTTGTTCTGGCTAGTCATCTTAGAGAGCACACTACAGATGAGTATTCAAGAAAAAACAATCAGGCAGTGTTGCCAGAAAAACATTAACATCATCACTGTCGTCAATCTCAACATCTCCATCATAATCGAAAATAAATCACCTTATTCACAGTGGTAAATAAACATTTTACCGATATGACTTTCATTCTGGGCATTCACACTACAGAGTATTATCAGTGGACACCACTTATTCAGCAAGTTAACTGCGATCACAGTCGCATTTTATTTATAAACTGTTCCTTGCATTCACTTTGTCATTCGGCGGTTTCGACCTACAAATGCAGTCACAAAGAAGCACCCTTTTACTCCAGCGTAGAACATACTATTTCAATTGACGATCAACTTTCAGCAAGTGGTGGACAGTAACCTGTTTTTATTGGTAGTTTCCACCATTATTAGAACGTCCATATTTCCTAAACAACAACAGAAGTAATGGTGCCAAATTCCTCACGTGATCAGTGGGAGGAGATTAAGGTGACAAAAGCATATTTTGGAGATTTTCATAAGTAACTCAGCCACTGGGAGTCAACAAGAGAACATCCAGTTTTGACAAAACAATGATGTTTTGCTTTACACGAGCGCACAGGCTCAGATAATTTCAGTTGACACGATATTGAGTGGAGTTGGGGGTGCTGGGGCTTGTGTGCGTCACCGATTCACTTGTTTACCCAAAAATGAGCCTAGAAAAGCATTTTATGAAATCCTTATCAGTATGTAAACCCAGTACTACCTCAGAGGGAGTTTCAATAATATTAGTGCATTCGCATGTCAGTCACCCAACTTAAACCCTATTTCATTTAGTTTTCCATCTTAAGCAAAACATTTCACTTGAGGGTTATGGAAGTTTACCAATTAAGAGGCACCGAAAAGTGTTGTCATTTGCATGAACTGAGTAAAACACGGTCTGGGTCCACGATATTTGTTCACTCAACCCCACCATAAACTCTACGTCGCTGTGGAAAGTAGATACAATCTACAATCCTCAGCCTGAATGTGTCAAGCAGGTCAAGGTTTATCCGCAGAAAACAAATGAACACTCAGTGAGCTCAAAAAAGCGCTTGTTTTTATTCCGTTCGTTCTCTGTCTTTTGCCTCGTATGAATTCGACGTCCCCTTAACCATGTACACATTATCTTGAATGTGAAGGACATGCGTCAAACAGCAGGTACCAACGTGAACATGGTAATGAACATATGACATCACTGCCATTGGTTGGTCATAGCTTCAAAACGAACAGAATCTGTTGTAGTAGGTATTTGGATTTTTGTGCATTAGCAACAACATGAAAACAAACGTATGTACTGCTTACTGAATAGTACCGTACTAATTCAACGATGGAATCGAAGCGGGCTGAATTTGTTTGCGAATAGAGCTGATAGGAAGGGGGACTGAATGAAGGTTGTGGAGAAGTGCTCTTGTTGATCGTCTCTCCGTTGTTGCTGTTGTCGTCGTTCGGAGTGATTACAGAAACCAGTTGATGATGGCACTGTGCATCCCAAAACCAACTGATGGCATAACCCGGAAAGTTGGAGCTCATCCGGATCAGGAAACAACCATCCGTGCTCTTGTTTCGGAGGAGCTGCTCTGCAGTATACTTGCTCATCTTGCCTGTGTAAAAATAGAACACGTGCGGAAGTCAGACTGTGTGACAGGTTCTGTATTAAAAAATCGATTACATGAAAGTTCGTTGCTCAATCAGGAGTGCTAGGTTTGCTACGTTGACTATGGGATCAGTAGGCATATTACTTCCTTCCACAATGACTGAGTAAGCGAAATGTGTGAATAATCAGTCACTTTGCAATCATAGAGCACAAAAGTTCAAATTTCGTGCACTTGGTCAGACGCACTTAACTTGATATAGAAAAGTTTTTACTCTCAAATCAATCCCCAAATAGACCAGAGTGGGTTCCACGTAGCCGGACGTGGGCTGGACTTAGCCCAACTTAATTCATATTAGTCACTGTCCTACCGGCGATAACAGATGACAAGACTTGTCCAAGCTATCTTGTCTGTCGTGGAACGGATGACGGAGAGAAGGAAGTGACTTGATCAATCAGACAACAAGAAGTTTGACTGGTTTTTCGTTTACTATAGTTAAAACAAAGACAGAACAGACTGTTGTGTGTGGGTTGGAGTATCATGATGCCTCAACATAGTGATAACTGGTTACTGAAAATGAGGCGTGGATCAGTCTGACTGGTAAAAGTTGAACAACAATCAAAACTTTTTGAAGTTAACGTATTCGGATAGGTTATTCATTCGGCTACTTTCAAAAAAGCACCAGACTAAAGTTTCACTCTCGTTACAGCTTGTATGTGATCAGTGACATAATAGTCAACCAGTTAATCCATAGAATCGTAGACCGGAACCCAAAAACTGGCATAAAAATAGGGGTGCTTAACAAAGGGAAACTCAATTAGAGAGATCGTTCAGGTAGGGGTTGATTGAGAATTCCATCAAAACAAACAACCGACACAGTTCCAACTCTGTGCGGTTGTCACACCAACCCAGTAGTACCGCAGGAATTTGGGGTAAGCAATTGTCTTCCGTTCCTAGACATATTCACGGGTCATCAGGAGGGTAGTACGGTTATAAGAGTTATCTAAAGGGAGTCGATGTTGTATAGTCCATAGTTAAACTCCGTTAAACCTACACTGCTATAATACGATAAAATATTAGTGAAGACGCCTTCTACCTTGGCAGGATAAATTTATACGTACAACCGTTGCGTGGAAGAGCTATCAAGAGATTCGTTGAGGTAATCCGTTCGCCTCAAATTTCATAGTTATTAAATCAGTACGGTGCCTTTCACTTACCGGTTAAACCAGTTTCAGTGACAACGCTGACCAGTTCAAGCTACAGCCCAAGGGATATTGCCATAGGTGGACTGAGTGGATATCTTAAACTTGCGTAACGCAGCGCAGCTAAATCTAATTTACAGCAACAGAATGCTGCTTCAGCAACTTCTCAACAAACTTTCCAGCCTTATCCGATGATCGGATAATATCTGGTGTCTACTTATCAATAGCCTGATTTTGGTTCACCGTTGCCCATACTTGTTCGAAATAGTCACGCGCCAGCTTAGTTGAATATCAAGGTCTCTGACACACGTCAACGGCAATCATCAAACAGTAGAACACTGCTGACGGTCACCATGAAACACTTGTAGTTCTGAGTTCTTTCCTATTACCTTACAGATGGGTGCTATTTTGTTCAGCTTATTTCATTGAATAGAGCATTAGGACGCTATCTCGGTTCTCTGTGCAGTGCTTGCCAATCGATAAAAATCAGTGAGGTTCAGCATGACAACGGTTGCCAATGCCACCTGCATAGGGTAGCCCGACCCTGACCTTTCCTATACTCTTTCAGGCGCTCAACCTCTCCTAGCTTACTGTCAGATGAATTCAAAAGTAAGGTTGGACTGCACATCTGGTAGCATATACTGCTTCCGCACTCTCGCTGGTGAGCATTCTCACTAATGATGGAAGATAATTTCACATTTATTGCATCGTGATTGTCTTGATAATCAAACTTGAAAAACAAATCGCGTTTGCTGCTTTGAGGTCTATTCCTCACCGAGTATTGTACCGTGCATAAATGTCATTTTTGTCTTTCGAAAAGCTAGATTTAGCATAACGTATGTGTGGTCGACAGTGAGTCACACAGACTATTCGTGATTATTTTTTCTTCTCCATTGTTTTTGATTTATTCAACGTGTGAACATGCAACCTAATCTATCCTGGATCACTCCACGTAGTTTTGTTAGCAACATCTCACATTTTATTGTTTATATTGTTCCACATCTTTACTCACACAGTCAACTAGATCTGGATCTTCTCAAACTTGTCAGACTTTATAGTATTGGTTTTTGAATAGAAGTCGGCTACGTTTTGTAGTCTACATTTTCGTTTACCGGTCGACTGGTTCAGACATCACTGGTTCAAGTAGGGACCTAGTGGTATGACCAGTTACTACGTAGTACTTACATTCGTCAATTCTGAACAATTACCTACCGTGTTGTGAACGGATTGTCATGAGATATCATAAACATTAGGGTTAGTTTTTTCAAATTTATTACGGAAACATAGTGGTCTACATAATTTCCTATACTTACACTGATTTTAGCAACCACGCTATAAAAAATGGTCATTACCTCAGTAAACAAGGTCTCAGAGATTATTGGGAGTGAAATTTATTTTAGAGAAACCCCGTGAAGATATGCAGAACAAACGTTACAAGAATCTGAAAGTGAACTGCACGCTGCACCTTGAGAAACAAAATTATTGATTGTTAAATATTAAGCCTAGACTTATTTGTAGTTATCCAGTATGTGGTAGGTGGTATCCTGACTCACCGTGAAACCAAATGGGAACATGGTTAAACATCTGTGGGCTAATTTCGTCGCGATCGATTGACGGTAATCGGAAGAGCTGCATCAAACGCTGAGCTTCAATCTGACGGAAGTGATTTAAACGGTCGTTTGAATTCGTATGTTTCACATCATTTGAACCAAAAAGCTCCTTCTGGAGACGTAGAATGTTGGTGGAAACTCGACTTGAATTGGAGTGTGATAGTTCACTTTGCTCCGAAGCACGCGACATTCCTTTTCTTGGATCTGAACAGGAGGAAAAGAAGTCGGGCATCAGAAACCAAACTGGGTCGAGAAGAAAAGCTGCTCTATCCATTGTGAAACACTTGGATATAATAAGGCAGAAATTTTGGTAGTACATTGTCAAATGATTAGTGCCTACAATTAACAAACTCTCTGGATTTTCAAAGCCTTCTTGGTTAAGTTTCAGCAATCAGCCTTGTTTACACAAAAGAGACTGACTCTCACTCTCTGCATATTGTTGGGTTTAGCTTGAGGGATCATTTGCCAGCCTGATGGACGTGTAGCTTGTCATTATGATTAATAATCACTACTTCTGTAGTCAAGATAATCGTACGTCGATAAGCGACGAGAGTGTGCGGAATGACTTCACATTTCAACCAGTATCTTCTGAGCTTTCTACAGTAATGACTTTCACCAATATCTTGTTGAAAAGATACGAAGATATATTTGTCAGCATTGACGGTCCCCTGTTTCTTTTATATAATCAACATCGATCTTATCAAGGACAGTACGGCACTAATGTTGATACCGATGCTTCATTGTCATACTCAAGGAAACCAGCAGATACATAGCGTGACCACTGGTGGGAGATGCAGAGTATCGATTTTGTAAGTAGTAACCTTCCAAGCTAAAAAACAGGGCTTGCAAACGATCAACGGAGTACCTAAGATAGTGTCAAAAGGCAACCTCATGAAGTCTTTCAACTTTCTATTCTACTGTTTGATCTTATATCACAGCTAACCGTCCCAAACAACTGCAGATTCCAGTCGAAAAAATCCGGTTACAGAATTAGTGGAGCCCCAGGTCGATGAAATTAACAAGGTCCACAATAACCAACTTCATCTTTGTCTTCTGTGGGCGTCGCTTCCTGCAATCAGGCAAAACCAGGCTTCAGTTACAGAGAACCTACAGGTTGTTTAGTTCCGCAACCAGCACCATCACATTCCGGTTGTCTTACAGCAAGCATATTGTCGTGAGCTCCTTCCTATGTTAGTCTTTCTCCAGAGGTGATTTACGTTCAGCAGAATGCATATTACTAACCATGTGGGTCATCATTCTCTTCTCCATCCTAACTTGTCGCAGGGACATATTTGTAATTGTAAAACCAGTCAATAACTACGGTAAGATTACCGTGCGTGACGAATTTACACATTCTTGCTATTCTTTGGAAAAAGCTCTGGACTATCAGACTACAGGGCGACTCTTTTTTCACTCGATAGGACCCGAAATTAATCTCTCTCATCAACCGTTGTTGTACCGAAATGTCTGGCTCTTGGAATACCAAATGTTTAGCGCCATTTCATACGGTAAGAGGTCCACGCAAAAACTTTATGCCGCCGACCCTAATCCGTTGTTTTCATTTAGCTCATTTTTATTGATTGCTACGCACAAGAACTCTAAAAGCATCAAAAGCAACCCTCCTCTAGAATACTTTGAGTATTGATGACAACAAAAGAAGGTATGCTTACCTAAATTTGTGGTTGGTTTGTTATTTCCGTTCACGTTGCTTGCAGGCAAGTGCTGTGGTATAAGTGCTGGTTTCGCTTCTGGCAGCAAAGGTGAAGATGTGACCAGTGTTGGAGATAAAATCGTCCCTTCATCCTGGAACAGAGTAGGGTGTTCACCTGATACTAATGTAATGTCGGTTTTAGACCCTTTCCAAGCCTGTGGTTGCTGGCTGGGCATTTTAGGTGAATTGACCTCCACAAGATGCAGCCTCTGGAAACCACGAGATGTTCGGTGATTGAGAATATCACTGTCCGAACTATCGTCATCCTCATCTTCACTGGAATAGTTGTTGTGATGAGCGTCGTTTGATGAAATAATCACGATACGGGCAGGTGGATCCTGATTTCTGGAGGGAACAACCAAGTCAGCATTCGAAACTCTGCGAATCTGGATTGGTGTTGGAGATTCCTGTGGTTCAGCGAGCTCGTGATTCGACAACAGTGGGTCGTAAGGAGTATAGTCAGCTGACTGAAAAAATGAGAAAGCCGTAAGTGAAATTATCCACCAGTTATTAATAGGCTACCCTATAAAGAATTTACGGTCATGAAGAATAAAACGCTTGGTTTCTCTAGTACGAGTTAATAGCATGATAATCAGGAATATACAATGAAGTACTAACAGTTCGTTGACCATTGTCAATCATACACAAAGGCCCATTCGTAGGTAGAAGGGGGCACAGCAGTACGAACATCAGCCAGCATTGACGGGTCACCGAAGGCATGGCTAGTTCCATGGCAGGTACACTTATTACGTTAGCACCTTTGATTAGAACAATTGTCAATGAATTTAATTTTTGATGACGCTACAATACAGTAAAATTTGTTTCTGCGTCACCCAGTGGATATGTATCCAATCGAGAGGACCAGCTTCGTTTCAGATTGCTGCGTTATTGATAATCATAGTATCACATTGTTCGGTCATTTTATAAGATTGCGGTGCACCACAAAATGTATTAACTTTTGGGCCAGTTCCGGCAATCGACATCACAACACTCGAATGATGCAGTTAATTACGATTGGGAACGCAGGGGATGACAGAGAAAGTGGAACTCAACATTTTCACTAAAAAATCTCAATATGTGTAATAACAGTTCGCTTGCATCGGCGGCACTTATATCATCCTTGGAAGATGTATTTGAATGGACTTTTTTCTGGGGTCAGTTTCAACTCAACTTTTGGCTATAGGCCGTCTACAACGGAATTTTTCAGTTTCTGAATAAACAGTAGAAAGTGAGAAGTACTGCGAAAATGTTTTTCCCTACTACTATTACGTCAGCCATCGTATATTTTGACTAATTCTGTAGAACAGGCATCTGACGAAGCCCCTTCCTACTTTTTTGACTTAGACACAAAGAAACAAAGTTTGAGGCACTGACCGATTCATGTTGCTTTTCAGTAAAAAAAAATGGTACCATTCTTACCTCCATATAGCAAAACAATTGAAAATACTCGACTGTTCCCGAAACATTTTTTGTGAGAAACTGTCACATTTGAATCGGAAGAGTACGGTAAATTAGGGCGTCGAATATCACCCATATGTGATCGCCACTCTTACATCAAGGTGGACTATTTCCCAACCTCTTTTGAAAAGTTACACTGGACTCGAAAGTCAGTGTTGCCAAAGCTTATCAGAAGTCTTGAAATTCTTAATCACAAGACTATCAGTTGACGTCGGATGAAAGATTATGTCTCCTATTCAGATGATCAGACAACACGATCATTACTCAAAAACGAAAGTGGTTGAGCATCCAACTATGATCGTTTGAGCGTGTCTAGTGCGAGATTGATGACGGAGTGGTCAGTGCGGTCCCTCATAAAAGCGTGGCAGGCGTTCTAGTCCTGGCAGTGGCAAGAATTTCAACTACTGACATGCTTTTACTAGAACGTACACATACTTTTGCGCTTGTTTTCGAAAATGGCCGGATGAATGGTCTTTTAAAATGCGATATTTGTAACCAAGCGTGGGTGTGCTCCTTTTGAATCTACTCAACTCCCCACCACTCATCGGTGCCTACAAAATCTGCTGCAATTCATCTGTTCACCGAAAACGTAAAAGCAACCATATTGGTTATCAAGTAGCTTGATTGTTGATAACACCACACCTACCGTATTCCGTTAAATGGCTGTATTGACAGACTCATGCAATTAAAGTCTACGTCTTCTTTTCGAGCAGTGATATATTTTTGTATTCTAGTTATTTTGATATGGATCTAAATCGTCTGGGTTGTTGGTTTCACGAAGTCAGTTGCTGAAACCTGTCATTTGAAATGACCTAACCGATAGAAAAAAAGTAACGAGCAAACACATGTCCAAAGCTGCAACTATGATGTTCGTACCCACTGCCAAGAAGGCACCTTAAAGTAATGCTGACGCGTCAATCACAATCAATTTTTCAACACGTTTGATAATGTCGTAGCTTTTTATCGCATCAGTTTGCACTCTTTGAATGAGACTTACAGGGCTGCTCGTCAACTTATTGTAAGCCATTTGAAGGGTTTCCGGTACGATTTAAAAGAAAATGCGACACTATCATACTGTCGTGCTCAGTAGACCATCACTCAAGACCAGTTTACTTGTACCATTGTTCAAGGTTTTTACTCACTAGTTGTGAGTCTCTACAGAATAATATTATTATTTGTCATATTTTCAACGTTGTAGCATCCCATTTCTAAACTTTGACATTATAAATTCCATGTTGCCTTGCACACTGTTTTGTTTGACCAGGCCGAACGTTCAAGGTACACCGCATACTTTATACAGAAGTATGCAGATGACAGTTATTACAGTTTGCTTGCACTTTGTCCGTAGTTTGTACGACTGGACGGATGAAATAAAGTTTACGCTGGGAACGAGTGCAACGGCTCAAGGTAGTTGATATGCGACACCATATTATACATGCAGTCAAACCGATACAGAATAGCAAGTTTCGTACTTGTTTGCGCTCACCAGGTGAAGGCAGTCTGGAGCAGTAACGGGCCGACAACATTTTGTTCTGATAGTTGAGGTTCACATCGTTCGGCCACAACCCTTAATACTGTTAACTGTAAGGGGGTGATTGTTACTACTTGACTGGAAATTAAGCACCAATGTACTGCTATGTGATGAAGATGACTGGCTTGACCTGTTCACTGTAGGGCTACCGATCCTAACCGAATTCAGGAACTGCCTATTTTGTGAATCCAAAGGAGAATAAGAAAAAGATCCGGAAAAAGCGTTAATTCGAAGGTGAACACCACGAGACGTAGCTCAGTTGCTTCATTTTCCTTCTTCTATCAAGCGGACTTTATAGACACGAAAAAAATTAGTTGTAAAATGAAACATACGTGATAACTTCACGTGTAAAAAGTTTGGGTGTTTCAGTGTGACATAATCGGAATCGGTTCTCAATTTTAAATTCTCAATGTACTGGTTATTCACATTTCACGCTTGAAATTTTGTTTAAACTGGCACGAATTATCTTCTAATATTTACTAACACGCCAATTTATCGACTATCTGAATCGCCGTTCGTTTTTTAGTTATGCTGTTAAATGTTCACAAGGGACTTCAAAGGCTGGATATCACTCGTACAGGTTTTTCGAAGTATTCCTGATCTAAATTGGTAACTTGTCATCACGAATATAGCAACCCATTCAGTAGGAATATGTTCATACGATTATGAAATTACCGTCAGAGTTGTATTTTCTTCGAACCATAACCGAAAAAGTCGTTCAGATGCACTTGAAGACTTATAATTTCAATTTAGAACACAGTTTTTCCGTTGTTGCACAATTCATGCTATCACAAAGCAAACTATCAAGAAGACTATTCAAATGGTGGCTATTCGTTACGCTTATTTTGCTGCAGGCGATATGCCTCACTGTATCCACATGTTTATAGATGACTATGTTCAAATAACAAACACCGACTTATTATCTCTACGTTTCTGCTACAGACAGGAATCCTTTTTTAAAAGAAACACGGAAATGGAAAAATGTACAAGTAGGTTATCATATCGTGCATGTGTTAGTCCATTTATGTGAATGAGGGATTGCATCAAAATCAACGCATCTGTTGACTAGTCGCTCTTGCTTATCTCTGACTAGTCCAATCAGGTTAGGGTCCGCCAGTTCAGCCTCGTTTCCTGTTTCGCAAAAGTGTGGATTTTTTCAACAGCCCTTACCAATAAAAATGTTGTAGGCTTGTTTTCAACTTTGTACTTGCTTCGTTAAAACAGATTTAGTCAACATTGAAATAAAATCGTTTATACTATGATCACGCGTTCGTGTGCTGCGAACGGAACTTTAATGAATGAACAATAAATGTCAAAACTAGGTAGATGATTTGTGAACGATTTCACAACACACTTGTTACCAATAAGTAGCAGAAAATTTTTAATCAGTTTGACCTGAAAATAACACGAAAGTGATGGTCTCTTTGCAGTGCCATGAGCCTCTCAGATAGCAGCCTTCAAAAAGCCTCATACTCCAATTTCATTCTTGTTAGAATTCGTCAGCAATCTACATTCTTGGCATGTCTGAGATTTGAAATCCGGTCACGCTCTTACGAAGCGACTTTGTTACTTTTGCTCACTACGGTCACCTTGTGCGAGGGTGTTCCTGGAAGGTCGAAGTCAGTATTTCAGAATAAAATGGCATGCCAGCTACTGTGTATTGGTAAAACGTGAACACTGTGCAAACTTCTTCGCGTTTTACCGGGGTTTGATATATCTATCAAGTGTGCTGCCGAAAGCCAAGGTATACTGTCGACTGGAAGTCGGTGAAAGCAAAAAAGATTCGGGTGCTTCTGAAGCTAACGGACGAAGACACGAAGCATGATGATTAACAGGTGGATACTGTGGACAGCTGCAGCATGGGTCAATGAACGCATGCACACAAGCTGTGTCTCAAAATCTTGTTCTACAAATGATCTCCCATGAATGATGATAGTGATCTTAATCTGTGTAGGAACGTATAATGAACTAGGATTTTTGTATAAATGCTATCAGGATGGGCGTTCCAAAGATGTATACGGAACAGCAGCGTACTTGTAAACTCAAGAATCATATGTAGTAGGAAACCAATAATTCTGCTAGTTCACTAAAAGGGACTGCGTGCCACTATGGTGAATAATCTCCTGAACACATTGCACTAGATCTAGATTTTTTAAGGGAAATTCTTTCGAAACTAAACTCGTGTCATCTCTGTTTTCAAACGCTGCATAAGTTCTACAGCTGGCTTCTTACCTGTTGTGAGTCCTTCACTTTTCGGAAAGACATGCATTTCACTGTGACGTAGTATTTGGCTTTCTAACCTCGACCGAAAGTGGAAGGAAGGCATGTGTATACTACCGTTCTGCTCCAGTTCTTATGGTTTAAATGAAATTAATTAAACGTGAGTCAGCTCCCGCGTAATTTTACACAAGCCACCTGTACAACCTGTATGCGCAAGCGCGTTTGTTTGTGATTGACTAAGCTGAACACAGACCACGCTAACCACGAGTGTGACGAAATCTCTGAGTTTGCTGATATCTACAAAAATAGTGAGTCAAACCAACCTCACGTTCAGAAGGCAAACTATGATACTGGGAATGGTTTTTTTCTGAGCGAGAACTAACCGCAATACGGACACGTCATAATGCAACGTAACGCGCGATGGTTGGAATTTAACGCTTATGTGTCTCAATTGTGGAAATTTAGTATGTTTTGAGACAAGTTACTTCTTTATCGTGGGAAGAAGAGTCCTTTTCGTCCCGGAACTTACACATTCACAAGTTAGGGATCATTAATTGCGGCAAACTAAACGGCACATTACAAACTGGTGGCCGCATACACAAAAACATCGAACTTGAATTTTTGCCTCAAGGTAGAACTTAATTCATTTGCACGACAAACTGTTCGAGATCGTGAAGACAGCGAATTTTTGTTTCACTTATTAACGCTTATTTCACACTTCCTTATTTAGACAATATCTCATGCATACATTTTCCACAACTAAAGCTTAGGGGTTATTACGTTTGGTCCTCAGATGAACAAACGAACTCCAAAGTCTCACCGTGGCTTTGTGTTACCGTCTATTAAAGATGGACTTATTTGACAAAGGGCAGAAAACACCACCTGTCACAAAGTTATTAAAAAGTGCTCACCGGTTGGTGAACACAAGTTTAATGATTTGGAAATCTAGCATGTTTGTTTACCATCCTCTGCTTTATTACAGCCTTTCTTCATAGTTTACACTGCTCACGAGGCCTACGCTAACGGCAACCACATTATTTCGGTGCGCATGACTGCAGCCCTCACCGTACTTCGAGTCCATCACATGCATTCGCTGCAAGATCATTGGTATAGATAGCCACGTGCTTGTGGAATGGTCTTAATAGGCCAACTGAGAAGCGGGAGTCTTGTAAGGTTTATGTGCCTCCTTTCCGATGGAGCAGGTCAAGGTTGTTAGGCGAATAACGCAGATGGTTTCTTTCAGGATAAATGATCATGAGAGTAACCACTAGACTGACATTTTTGTTGTCAATGGGCTTACAGGTGAATTATCATTCTCTCAACGCCCTGGCTGGTTTGCAACAACTTTACCACCCGTCATTAGCTCCATGATAATAAATACGAAAACCTTGATAAGGATGGACCTGAGTGGTATTAAAAATGAGGACGACTGAGGATGTTATTGAGGAGCAGTCAGATGTGACTGGTGTAGGTTTATCTAGTTGTGGTCATTGGTTTACGCAATTATAGGCCCTTTTTGGTTATTGGTAGTCGGCGGGACGGTGATGATACTCATGTTCCAATAAGACAGCTGAGGTAGGCCGTCGTACCAGGAAAACGCTTTATACATGAGCGACACGCACAGTTCTAGACACAGAGTGACTTAACAAAGTTCCTTGTAAGGTTAAATCTTGCCTGGTTAGCATCTACAGGACATGGACGTACTGGTTTTGAATCACACTCCATTCGGGGATGTGTGCGTGAAGTGGGTTCGAAGGTAGTCGTTATACTGGGACCTTACAACTATCAGGTACGATCACGATTGCTAGAAAACGCGATACTAAATTGTGATCAAAGTAAACTTGTCCCGATTCACTCTAGAGTATCGTTTGAGTTAACATCCAGTTGTGTGATGTGTGTTGATGACTGAAGCTTTTAAAAGCTACATACCAAGCGTTGTATCAAAAATTACACAATGTAAATTAAGTAGCGGGTGATTTCATTCCTATCTTGATGTACTGCCGTATACGAAGGGATTGGACGTATAGTTGCACTTGCCATTCGACTTCTCTATATATTCATAATGAAATTCACACCGGATGCTATTTCAGATTTTTAAGTACGACAGCTTTCCTCTCTTAAACTGTCTCGCATGAAATAACTCTCATGGTGTGTGCAAAACCTGTGCAGAAAAGGTATGATTCAACCACCGTGTATTTCTAAGGCATTTTTTGCACTTTCATCGTACCATTTGGCAGAATTTTTCATTCATGACGGTTCATGCAGTCTCTTCCCAGACAGCAACTTTTTGGTTACATAAAACCACAGAAATAATCAAACGGTTCAATTCAATCTAGATACCCATAAACACGATGCTACTAGACTGAAACTGCAGTAAGTCTCACGGTCAGCTCGAGGAATTTCACCCTTGAACACATAGAGGGAAACGCGTTTAATCAGGAAACCTCATTTTCAGCGTAAAGTTTTCAACCTGAGTGAATTCTTTTTACCGTCGTTTTGGCACAGATTTTACAGTCTACTCATGTGGGCTCAATCGTGTTCACTGTGGATGATACTTCATGATTCGTCACCAACCGAACATACTTCATTGTGATGTAAACTCACAGAAGTATCTTCCCAGCAAAAATTCAGACGGTTTCCTCTAAGTTTGGGTAAACTTAAGATCTAGCAGTTTCCATTCTTTAGGTCGTTTTGGCAGAGAAGAAAGATACAAATTATCGAAGTAACAGATAGGCGTTGGAATAACCAGTAATCGATAGTCAAGTAAAATTTCACGCTTGGTTGTATTTTATTTGATCTCTGCATCAGTTTAATGTAATTATACATTTTGTCAACAATGCCACAAATGACATGACTCATTCTAGAAGTTAAACTTTGTAAAAGACGTGACAGCTGAATTAGGATTTTATCCATTGAGTCTTCATAAACACCGCTTGATTTCAATTCATATCACCTCAAAAATTTCAACTTGTATTTTTCTCGTACATCAAGCTGTCATTCAGGAATAACCCCTGGGTCCTTTACAGTATATTTTACACAGGTAATTCACAATTCCCATTTTATTAATGTCTAAAACCGGAAACTGAATTATGTGATCGTAATGGTCATCGAAGTAGTTTAAAATTTTCTGGCGCCGCCTACTTTATCGCTGTAACCATAGTTAGTGCCAACTGGTTTAATTTCATCCAGATAAATGTCAAAACAAGTCGTGCAACAAAGAACGCAAGCGCTTCTTCACAGCCGAAGCTTTTTAGAGACTACTGGTCGGGTGGAAAGTAATTCAGGCTGGTAAGACAAATTTTGGCTGTTTCGAACCTTGTACAAAACATTTCTGTGTTACAAACCCGAGAACAGGTAAAACTGTCCACGAAGAGTTTGTCTGATGGTAACATCTATAGTTGTCAGAAAATGGGTTGGTGTTCGAACTGTCTTAAATTAACAGCTTTTCAAATAAATGCAATGTGGACCACAGTATATAACAACCGAATTTTTAAATATGACGAGATAGCTACTGAAATCTACATTACTACCACTTACTTTCGGTCTGCCAACATCAGGATCATTGTTCGGATAATGTACACGTTGCCAGTCGGGTTGGCTGAATTCCGGGCATCAAATAAGCAGAACAAACTGATTAGAGTACAAAAAGTCATCATAAAGACTGCCAAGTTTTGTGTTGGAACGAATAGAAATGAATCATGTTAAAGTGACTGTAGGGAGCATTCAGTCAAAATTGATCGCCGAGTTCGGTAGAGAAAGTATCTGTAATCTGGTAAGGTTAACTAGAATGTGAAACTGGTTTGGCCGGTGAACATTCATTGAACATCACTGATGATCAATCAGCTAAAAATGAATGGGATTCAAATTGCTGAACACTATTGATATGTTTTGCGGTTCCTGTTTTCAGACGTGTTGAGAAACTTCGGTGGAGAATGGTTGAAGGACTTTATACTACCTTAGATTAAGGAAAGTGATTCAACCCTTGATTCTCAAGGAGATTTGGAACAGCACTGAGGTGGACAACTTGTACAACTTTTCGTCTCCAGCAGTAAAAAAATAACCTCCAGAGAACAAATACAATTACTAGCTGCTGCAACATCTGTCACCTTGATGAAATGAAGGCCGTTCAGTGTACGACTATGTAGGAAAAGACACCTCGCCATTTAAGTCTGAATGGAATTTTAACTGAAGATAGAACAGAATCACTCAGACTACCAGTGTACTCACCGGTTCTCAGCTCAACTAAGGTGATGAGAAACGTCAGTGAACGACGTGAAAAAAAGGCAGGAAAAATAATGGAACCATAGTCACTGAAAGTTCAAAGGGTCATTTCATCCGGCAAAACAGCGAATGAAGTAAACAGAACGCAGTGTCCACAGCACAAAAGCATTTGTCACGAAAGAAAAAACCTGGAACACTGTGTGCCATGTTAAACTTCAAGTCACATGGGAAATTCAAACGAGCAGTTTGTGATTGAATCTATATCGACCATTAGTAAAGATGAAGGATGCCAAAAAAGCTTGAGCTGCGAAATTGATAGCATATTAGACGTATATTATGGTTCTCTTAACACACAACTTTCATGTTCATTCCAACAAATGTTTCAGCTTTCGGTTGATAGTGTCATGCTTAGTTAGAAATACGGCCGCAGTTTTGTTGAATTTATCAATCCGAAGATTCTGGTTACTAAACGCGTTGTAGATAGGTTACTGTTTTTGTACTGTTTGCTGGCTTGTCTTGCCGTATCTTGATTCTTAGCTCTTGCACATTCGGTGGAGGCCCATAATGTTTGGTCGGAGCATTGTCCGAAATGTTAATGTTTACTGACTCAACAGTCGTTAGTCTTGTTTACCTAAGCTTGTGATCGTTCATCATGGGGCAGAAGTATACTAGCTGCCGAAGCGTGTAGTACAGGATCGAAAAATAACATGCACCGCTGAGTATCCAGGAAGAATTTTCAAAAGCTTGTTATACAGTTATGCCACAGATTTACATTTTTATGAAAACTTGCAGAGATGGACTAATTGAGATTTTGTTGTGATCGGCCTAATTTCCTTTTTCACATATATGTGCTAGTAACATAAAACTTTGTGTTTCACGCCGTTTCCTGTTCAGACCGAACGATTTTATAGGATGGCCTTGTCAAAACTCTTAGATGAGGCACTTTTGCTTGTTACTGCTTTGAAATCAACATTAAACTAGGTGCTCCACGTTGTGTGAAAGTTAATTCTGTAGAGTTTACTGATAACCACCATTTTATGTATTGTAGTTGACATTATTTAATGAAAAATTAACAATTTTGCTGATTACTATCAAATTTGCAAGATTTTCAATCGCTGGCCAAAAGGTTTTCACACCAACGACTTAAAAAAGCCAATTGGATAATTAGACTCATAGTCTGGTGGGTGCATATTACATCTTAGTGCACTGCCGAAGTTGGAATCCAGCCTGTGTGGTGTATCATGTTTTCAAGGAAGAGCGATTAACTCAAATTCTTTTAGTATTCATCCATCATGAGATCATGTTTCAATTCATACCTTCAACCGTCCCGTTAAAACGGTTCGTGTTCGTAAATGTGGGTCCTTAACATTAACTGAAAATTGTCACCCTCATTTGTACTGCTTATTCGTTTACCAATCGAATGCACCAACAATTCGATGGTACCAAATTTAGCATAATAATGTTTGGCATGTCTCTTCACGCATGCTGTGGAAATAGTGTTAACATTGCCTAGTGCAAAAATGTGAAATTCGAACACTTCCTGCAGGACAAGACCGGACATAAAAGGCGAGAGCGCGCGTTGTCATCGTGTGTTTCTTGGTTTTCACTGGTCGTCGTACGCATTATGCTAACCAGTAGTTTTTTGACTGTTTAAAGCTAAGTAATATATCAGCGTTACGAAAAACCCCAGCTGGAAGGTCTGGACACTCAATTAAAGTACCGTCCAAATATCATGCTTTGTGAGAATTTACAATCGACGGCCGTTAGCCCACAAATCACAGTAGGAGTTATCGGAGTACTGTTTTTTTTACAGTGTATCGCCATTGAAAACTGTAATAATATTAATGTACTCTCTGAGTGAAACAAATGGAGGCTTATGTTTGCTACATTCGAGCTTTCTAGCAATCTAATGACAAATGTTAATACATTACTCAGGCTTACTATTTCTTTATCGGCTCCAATGCTCAGACTCCTGTGGATGTCTCATCGTCTCAAACGATAACTATCTAAGCCTTATTAGCTTAGCCCACCGGTAAACAATAAAGTCACAGCGGTGTCAGGCTTCATTCTGTATGAAACTTTTAACACTTGATTAGATCTTCGTGGTATTCCAAATTCATTAACTAATGGAAGTCTTGAGTAATGTTTTAACAGACAATACAACTTTACCACTAAGGGCGTGGTACAGCTCTCATCTTGATCGTGAAAGGCCACAGGACCACAGCAGTAGAAATGTTTGCCCAAAAAATGTTTGTTTGGTCAGTTGGTTCTCCCAAGACCAAGCGAAATGACAGAAAAATTCATGGTTAATATTCGGTCTACAGTGTAGTGCGCGAATAGGAATTTCACGTTCAGATATAGGCGGCTGTAGACTTGCAACTGCACCTAAAGTTTCCTCGCTTTACGACACCCTTTTCTAAATTTTGGCAGAAATTACTTCATAGCTGAAAACTGATTTACTCCTCCAATGCACATCCTCATTATTGTTTCAAGCAGATGCACTAGATCTGACATCCACTAGATCCAAGTGGCTAACTGGTTAATATGACGATTGCCATGCTTGCACGGACATGTTAGGATTCCAATAATTTGAATAAATTCTTGTGCTCAAGTTCTCCAACAACAAATATTACTTTTACGTTATCGCTATTTATGATCGACGTAGGAAGACAGCCTACAACAGGGAATCCCACCATATTACTCTAGCTTACAGAACAGTACTTATCACAAAAGTGGACTTAGGTTCATCCTGCTATGAAGTTACTGATTATCACTCCAGAACCCGATAAACTGTATGGAATTGACTGACAAAATAAATTTTTCTTAACTTTATAACTAAAATGAAATGGATGGTCAGAATGATACTATTGGAACGTGTCAAACGGCCCGTTGACATACGTGAACGATGAAACGCGGAGTTGAATATTCCTTAGTAACAGCCAAATGTGCACATTAGCAGGTCATAAATCTGCCTGTATGTGACCAACAATAAACAATATAACCATCATCATAAACAAAAATGCACCCGTAGTTCACAGCGACGCTTAACTCCAACACACCCATGAAAAGGGAGTCAAAACTCTACAGGAACGGAACGGAGAATAACGGATAGAAAAGGGATGGCAACAAGAATAGTGACAAATATCACAATCCTTGATTCTCACACCCAGGATATTCTAGTCATATGCCAGCGTGGTTCAAAACATCCACTGAGTACAACTGTACCTACAAACAAACTTGACTTAAAAATTTGCTCACCCTACAAATAGACAGACCTTAACGAACACAAAACATGGCATAAAAGAGACGAACTCAAGAGAAGCACTAGAACAATCTTACGCCAACCACTGAGAAAGGAGACTGTTTACGGGAACTTTAGCTGATTTTATGAAGCAAGACAAACTGGAACGGTTAGGTGTCGTTTCTGACGATAAGGAATGAAGCATTCTTATCACATATCACAACCATGAGATTAGCGTAAGTTTAATGTGTAATGGCTTATAAAAATGTGGTGTCTATTCTTACATATTAGCATATATACATATAAATTACTGGTTCGTAGTAAACTTACATTCAAATGTTAGCAAGATCGGTTGCGCTGGCACTTGAAACGTAACCCTCAATTTGCATAGAATGTGGAGACACCAAGTGTGATCCGACAACCCTATCGAGAGCTGCAATTTTATCTTACTAGTGGCCTATTGATATTGCTTTCAAGGTAATAGTATGAACCGTGTTGAGAGTTTGTTCGTGCCAGTTCAGTTTGCCCAGCTCTTGCTACAATAATCCACAACCACCAATTTTATTACCATATTGGTAGTCCGGAGTGAATCAGGAATATATAACTTCTGTTTCCGTGTGGAATTCTTCCACAAACGTATTCACCGTGACTGCTCGTCATGTGATCACATTCAGTGACGAGTTGTCACTGCATTACTAATTCAGGAATACAACTTACATAGGCTGAATTGATATGGTACTCGCGTGAGATCTGTGCTTACTGACGGTCATAGTTGGCCGACTCTGTGTTACATAGAGCTCACGCCGAGCAGTGTTCAGATTTGTATCAGATAACCGGATGAAATGCGGACGGCCGTCTTTGGACACATCTGATTTTGGTCGCAAATCACTTTGGATGCTGTTGCGGGAAGGATGTGTAGGGATGATCACTATGTTCTCATTAGGCATCAGGGTGGCAGGTGGTGCTCCTGGCACGATGATGTTTGGCCCAGTAGTCGGTAGTTCGGCAATGTGATCTAGACTGAGGGATTTGTATCGCGCCCGATCGACCACTTCTTGCACTACAGGCTGCCTGTTTCCCCACTCGTGGTTTTGGCTTGGACGTATGATAGAGATGGGTCTGTTTGAAACGAATCGAAAACGTTGAGGACAGATGAGTGAGTGAACAGGCCAATATAGTACAAGGTGGGAGAAAACAACAAACATGATTTCGAGCCACGGAATGATGGAGTAGACAATAACTGTGAAAATGGATTTGTGCTAACCTAATAGCTTTTGGGGTGCTCATTTTTGCCGGGATATTAATTCCGGCCGGTTATTATTAAACCACAAATATTAGAACGACCCGTGTAACCATAAATTTGAACTTTATGTCACTTCTTAAGATTCCACTTAACGCCTAATCTCAACTTAAACAACTTAGAGCAACGCAGTGTAGGTTCATAAGCGATATCAAATACTCATTTAGCATTCACACCGAGGATATTCAACTTCTGGACAGAGCAACACATATGTTCAGATATAATCACGGTGTAGTCCAAATTAGCTATATTAATCAGACGACAATAATTGAAGGTAATATCAGACGTAGTCATGCAAAGACGGACTTTTAAGTTTTGGAAAGGAAGCCAATCTGGAGCATTGTAATACTTAGTGCCGGGAGGTCCGATATGTGCGAGACAGAAGTAACACATTTGGATAATTCATAATAGTCTCAATGAACCATTTAAGGTCCGTTGAAAATGCCGGGTTTCAGGTCACTGAGGGACCAGGTTTTTGTCCATCTATTATTAGCATTTTCTGAATAGTTTTCTTCAAAGAACAGCCCAAAACAGGTGAACAGTTCAGGTGATAAAAAACAGCATTGCAAAGTGTGATACAAGTATCATCCAAAGGCCCAGGAAATTGTAGCCTATCTACCTAACATACAACATAAACTTTGTCTGTAATTATCAACGGCATAAAAAAATAACGATGGAAGCAAAACAGACAGACCTAATAGATTTAACCACGATCGATTAGTTGAACATAAGAGCTGGGCCGAAATTGAAAAGGTATTGTATGTGAATTGTACACACCTTTCTTTGGTTTAATTTTTGTTAACATTTAGCGTTTATACCAGTTTTTCTTAAAACTTAGGTGGTATTGAAGAGAAAAATATCGTAAGCTGAAGATGATTGTATTTGTGTCTTTGTTGAATTTAAATTCGAGCTATTTGAAACAAATCATGAGTTTAACCGTGCTGTGTTTGCACTAAACGATACAGCTGCCTTGTTTTCAGAAAAACGGATTACCGTCAAACCTAATCCCGTGTTCTCTTCAAATCGACCACAAATGTGACCTCGACTACCATAGTCGTTGTCTACATGTAAATGTACCGAATCTCCAAGATCCAAAGCAAGATAAATGTGTCGTCAACAAGCCCCTTAGAACATCGGTATCCTGCCTGTATTTCACATTATTTTATACCTCGTGAAGTTACTGAACCGACTTAGCATAAAGCCAATGAATAATTTGGATACAACAAGCACTGAAAGTGATTCATTGCACTGAGACTTCAGGGTTAGACACGAATCTGTTGTTAGAGCTGCATGTCAACTTTCAGTCGTCCAGCACATCTGGTGATGTTTGCCAGAGATGTCCGATCTCTTTCCTAACTCTCTACTCGATTCATGGAGGATATTCCCAAAAATGCGCTTGAGGAGTCTAGTAAAACCTTGTGCTGAACTTTCTGTTGCTGCTAAACTGACGGACACGGAATACACTGGTGACATTGTCTTAATTAGCCTCTCTGCCGAAAACATACAGACTATGCTGAAGACAAAGAATGATCTATCAGGTCCGCATGGAATACGTTTCTTATCTGTAAAATGCAAACTGCTCCTCCAAGACTGGGAGTTTCCTACATCTTCCCTGCGGGAAATCCGCTCGAGGCTGTGGACATCTTCACGTATTTGGGCAACAGCATTTCTCCAGTCTGCAATACTACTGATGAGATATGAGCAAAGATAACAAGCTCATGAGTTGCTTTTGCCAACTTTTTATATTTGGCATCAAATAAACCTATGGATATCGCCTAAAGAAAGGACATACAACGCTTCCTTACGATCTGTTTTTCGTTACGGTCCGGAACTTTGGCCTGTCGATAGACTTGCTGTATGTGACCAATGTTTTCTCCCCCGCTAAGCCCACATCAAGTGGAATGATCATGCAAGCAGTACGACTGCCCTTCGACGCGTATTCCTGAACGTTGTGGATACGCGATCAAATGGTCAACTTAGCTTGTGATGGTTTGACCACACACTCAGCATTTCACTTGAGCGTTTGCCATAGCTGGCGTTGTACACTGAGATTACGAACAGTTGAGCAAAACAGCTTTGTGGTCAAGCGAAAACTCTGCTATGAAATAGGAGGATCCTGAGTAAGTAAGTCGGTGTCACCCGCTTACATGGGGTTTCACTGATTACTGGAATTGTTGGCTATATTCTCTATCCTAGATAGCAGTGTGCCACATTCGACGCAGTACACGAAATTGTACCATTTATAGTACTGCACTGCAGAACCGTTCATCTTGTATTACTCTGAGAGGCCAGCGATCAGGCGTATGAGCCTGCACTCAAATGTTTATCATTCTCAAGCTACAATGGTACTGCTTATTGACAAGGCAGTGAATAATCCGTAAAAATTGTGCATGCCGTAATGCCATTATATGTACCTCACTGTCTGCTTCTTTGTAGTTCACCTAGAAGCACACACAGAGGACATGCAATGCAATATCCCAAAAAATCTATAACTAATGTGACTTTTCTGACAATAATCAGCAAGAATGAGCCGTATGCCCGTGATATAAAACAAACAATCCACCGACTGCAATACTTTTACGTGTATTACGCGCAATGACGATGGAGAGTTTCAACAACCGTAAACCGCATCCGATAATCCGAAAAAATAGTTGCTCTAAAACAGAATTTATTTATCGTCTTCCGTTCCAACCATTGTTGATAAATAACCACCAGAGTGAACTTGAAGTGATTGTTGTTTGGTCCACATAACTGGCACCGTTCACACGATTTAGATCAGCCTGTATACATCACCGCCCATTGAGTTGTGAATTGAACACGGATAAATCAATAAGAAGAGTGTCAGTCAAAAATTCCATTCAACTACCACGAATGGAAGTAAACTCAAGCTCACTATATGTTCACACACGAGTCGAAGTTCATTCAAATCAATTAGGTATCATTTGTTCGAACAAATCTTCACCAAACACCCTCATTTTAGAGAGTTGTTGATCAAAGACATGGACAGAAAATAACCTCCATAGGGAGGTGTACATGACGTACGAAAACCTGTCCACCACAAAAATAACCTCACAAACACATGCTGACTGCTATGTTGTTCATTCTAGTCATGTGAAATTAACCACAAATCGTTTGATATGATGAAAAGGAGGAACGTTCGGCGATTACTGAACGTAACAGAATACACCTACACGGCGATAAAAGAGATACGGAAGTCATAAGCATAGGTATTAAGAAACGTAGGGGCGGAAACAACCGCACTCATTATCAGAATTCAATGCCATATCCACATCGCACAAAAAATGTCAACTTGCCAACAGTCTAAGAGGTAGTTGGACGATCGTGCACGTATATCACCTTGTTCATAGGCGTTTGAGTAACCATGGCATTTATTCAGTGAATAGCTCATGTACTATTCCGGTGTGGTGGATGCTGTGCAACACCGTTGATTACAAGAGAGCTATACTGTTAAGTGTAGGTCTAGAGTTCTGTCGAGAGAAAACGTAATTCCTGTCCTGAATCTGATTCGTGACTGTACTGCTGAAGAGTGAAGCCGATAGAAAGCAAGCTTGAAATCGAGTACTATGTGAGCAACAAGGGTATCAATTTTGAGAAATTTTTTAAGCACCTCAAATCGTCAAAGATGCTGCTGGATACAGAAACTGTCACGCATGCCGTAATGCTTGCGGGAATGAATGAAACGTACAAAGCGGCGGACACGTTTAACAATTCGTCAGCTGAGTGTCAAAGTTTGGTAGAAAATAGGAAAGCACTTTTTTCTTAAAAAGCAAAGCACGATCTTTGTGTCCATGAACAAAATTGTTCCTAAATAGGTCAGGGTGATCAATTTTTTTAACAGGAATTCTGCGTAAAGTTTGGCGGACCCATTGCCGAAGTAAGCGTCAGCGATAAACCCGGATAGTGAACGCCACAAGCTGTCCTACAGAAGTCTCCGTGGGATTACACACACCTCATCTCTTTTTCATAAGATGCGGGAACCGTGATGCCATACGTTGGACCCTAATTGGTTTCTCTTAACAAGTGGGCGCTATCCGTTCCTTCTCCACAAATTACTAGCTAGCCACTTTTTGTGCGTGATTGTTTGATAGATATGCTACAATGTGATGTTTTGATATATTACTACTTACCATGACAATGATGATGAGACTGGAATGGCTACCACGTCATGTCTCGAAGCGTTTGGCCAGGTGATCCAGCAAATTTTGCGTGCACTTACATGTGACAATTCGAACATACCTAGTCTGTCACCATGCCGGCAGCTAGGAGGCAGACTACATCACAAGAAAATGATGCGTAGTTAAACTCCCCGTAATGAACAAGCGCATTATTGATGCGTTACAACCAGTTAAACTTTAGTCATGCATCTCTTTTCAGAGTGAGTTGGCCGGGATGTCTGTGTGAGTGCAACGGGCGTGAACAAATGTGACAGATGTCCAGTTTATATCCGCAAAACATCTGCCTGCATATTGTTTGGGGTTCTCCCAGTTTCCTATGATTCATTTTTGTTCAGAGCCGTCGCATTCACATACTTTTGCCATGTGTAGAGTAACATGAGGATTGGGTACCTTTCATCTCGATGCTTCTTATTTGGGTGTCTTTACCTTTGTATCTGAGATATACCCTCCGTTTTCGTGAATGTGAGGGAATAATGTTGTTCATTCCTTAACTTGGCCTTACATTAAACACAACAACCCAGCAACCCCAAAAGGTGGTTCACACTCATAACTCAGAAAAAATCGTGTGGTTTCTTTTCAAGACTTTCGGATACCTCATGCACTAATAACAACTAACTGGTGTCAAAAATTCAGCTGTGATGAGGCGGCTATGTTTTCTAGTCAAAAAATGAAAAGATGGTTAACATGATTTGCCCCGCCGACACCAGTGGTCTAATTCCACTGGGAATTTGGACTCGGGATACAATGGTACAGACAAAAACCCAATGACCTTCCTTTATGATGATTTTGTGATCAGGGAAAACGCATCACATAAAGTTGTACTTTCTCATTGTTTGTACGGATTGTTGAAACTGGTGCGACTGCACATTTGCGAGCCATATAAATCAATACAGTGACATTCGCTTTGATGTATGTTTTCTAATTTCCCCCCAGACAGTTTCTTCACGCTACTGGATTGCTTAGTATGTACCACATCACCAGTAAAAACACTAGTGGTAAGCATTTCCAACAAACAACCCTGATAGGTTTTCAACCTGCCTACTTCCAAACAGATAGCAAATGTTTGCATAACAGTGTTTCAGCGACAATAATTCAAACAAGCAAATTTGTCCCGCTGCGTCAGTTCACACATGTGTATTGAAAAGATCAACATCAGCTACCCTTTCACTGTGAAGGATATTTTATGACTGCTCTTTAAAAAATGTCGCTTACCCTGTTTAATCGGTAGATTGAAATGAGATGTTAGGTCATAAGTCAAATTTTTATTGTCAGTCTAATCAGTATGATCGTACTTCTTAGGTCTTGGAGGAAACTCTCTGACCAATGTTATACTGAATCAGTCATGGGGTGTTCATGCAGCATTTACCCATGAGGGACAGCGAGCAAACGGATGGAAAATTTGAAGCACCGAATGCCTATCATCCACTTCATCGGGGAGGCAATGCGACTTGTACTAAGCGATGCAGGCGTTTCGTTTATTTTCGTCAGTTGGTTACACAAAAGGTTGCGTTGTTGCAATGTATAAAACCCGTATAAGTAAGTGTTCTATGTAATCTAATGATGACGGTCGGTGTATGACGCCTGCTTGACAACGCTTTGGAAAACGCCGTCATCTTCGGGTTGCAAATGTCTATTGCGACTGCGCATCCACCACTTTGTTTATGGTCTTGTCATGCAATCGCAATCCAAGGATAGGGTTTTCCGACGAGCTGTTAATCGAACGTCAGACATCGGCCCTCTGTCGGCAAAACGTGCTGACGTAATCAGCCTAGTTGACACGGCACTGAAACAGTTTACCACAATTTGAGTGAACCAGTGTGACAGTTATTCGCCTCAATGGTTTATCACCATTCGCTGTACTTATGTAATTGAGAGCTGTACATAACCGACTGATAAGTACAGATGGAACGTTTGCATTCGGACATATAGGTCTTTTTGCCGTCCCGATCAAGGATTTGCGATGCAAGTGAAAAAGTTTACGTCTTTTAACGCGTTCTTATAAAAGCTCAGCGGCAGAATGCTGCACTGGGAAACCCCAAGTAATAAAAACGTAAATCTGATTCTCTCATGAGAATTTCGTACACCTAACCCTTTGCTTTGAGCGTCTACGTCATAGGCGAAACTCGACCACTTGTTGGTACTGCCATAAAGGTGTGAAAAGATACTCAGGAGAAATAGCCCGGTTAACCCCTACCCGAGCTCGAAATAGCAGCAGCAAAAGATTGAAATCCCGCAGGTAAACGGCCTAATCTAAATGAGAATGTGAAAAATTGAGTTTCTTTCACCCACCTAGTCAATACAGGAAGAAGACATATCAACAGATGTCAACATCTCGATTCATCCTTATCAGTCGTTAATGTAAAACCCGCACATTCCATACAAACTGCATATAGCAGTAAAAAAAAATAAACGAATCATCCACACAATTTTGACTTTTTACGCGTTAGTACTGCGATCAATCTATATAGCCAGAACTGATCAGCATTTGTATAGACACATAATACAGAACATTCCTAGGTGGTTGTCAACTGCAATGTCAGATACAATCTACTGACTGTAACAAATTCGAAGAATCCGGCTTCATCGATCGCCAAACACAACTTGACAGCTGATCACCTGGTTGACCTTGTCACACTGTTCATGATACCGTTACATGGTCGCAACTCGAGGCTGCTAACGATTGATGAAGCAGGTTAATCAGACAACATCGACCGGGCTTGTGTACACAGAAGGCGTTGAAGCAATCAATCTACTAACCAAGGAACTGAATACACTGTTGGCGTGTGAAAGGCCAGAAATATTTGGTTGGTTTGTCAAAATCTTACTACTCTATGTAGTTTGTGTAAAATTGGCCAGTTTTATATCACCGTTTGATGAGAGCAGATCGAAATTTCAACACCTCGCGATCTATTCTCTCTAGTCTGACTAAATGGGACGTTTTTGCTGTCCGGGTGGCAAATTATTTCTCTCATTCATCAGTTACTTTTAATAATACTATTTACATCCAAGTCACAAGTTAAACTAAGGCGACATTCACATTATTGTTTTCAAACAGACTATGTAGATCACTTGGCTCAGATACGACTGATTCAAACACGATATAAACCTTCTAGCTATTCGACAGCCTCTTCCAGTTTCTGTTGATCAAACAACATCTGCTCCCACCCTATCTCACTTAATGAATATTTCTGTTCAAAAAGTGAGTACAGCGTTGTATGCGATGAACTTGTCACTGTGCTGCACAGTTCAACCTTCCAAATGTACACTTTCAACAGTGATATGATAAAAATTGCGTGACTCTCACTCTCAAGATTTTCTAACGTAAAGTTTGCCCTAAATAGTTGTTTGTACAACCGAGATCAAACTTCTTTGGTCGTGAATTTCAGATCGCTCCCTATCATTAGCCTTTAAAAACAAATTTTCACCGGTGTAAAATACGACAGCTTCAACTGCCTTCTTAGTATAATATTACGTAACTTTAAATGCGATCTCTTTCCAACGTCGAAGAACATCTCAATCAGTGTAAACTACTCAAGCTTCAGAAACACTAAACTTCAATTCCTTTACCACACACACAGCCGCCGTTGCTGACATGGCTGACAACGACAGGACTTCTTTGCTTAATTCGAAACTGTCGGCATTGCTACAAATTTGGATCAATAACTGGAACGCTGAAAGTATATAATGCATATGGAAACGAACAGACCAAAGGGAGGACACTAGTTATCAAACGTTGTTTACCTTGGAACTAGGCAGGTAACAGCACGTAGTCAGTGAATCACCCTGGAAGATTTTTGTCTGCGATGATGTTAACACATGAACTCAGACAGTACTGTTAACTGCCGTTTATTACGTAGTCAGTGACAAAAACTGAGAGAAAGAAAGGATAAAACTTTGTGAACATCAATTTAAACGTTATTTCCAGTTATTATTTAGCAGTAAAAATTCACTCCAGCTTGTGTATCCGAAGCGATCCCGAACAATACGTTTACATAGGTGGAAAGTGATTCCATATGTGTATATCTATTATCCCGAATACGTTTAGTCGTGTTAGCAGAGGATGCATCGTATGTTGACCGGCAGTACGTATATTTTCTTTCCAAAATCTAACAATGGTGGGTGTCTTACTTACACAATCTTGCGTAAAACAGAAACTTGCCTACGTTTTCCTACTGTCTGTTATTGAAAGTGATGCCACTTGACGAATTTCGAATAAACCCAAACTTTAACTCGAACAGGAGAGAGGCTTGTTACTCATTGCCATTTACTGTTGCCCCGATCTCCTTTTGAAATGATTGAATATAACAAAAGTAACGTCATTTCTTCACAGTATTTGGAATCGTTAGAGTGCATTGCTCCAAACGGATATAACAGATAGCACGAGTGTACTTAAATCAGCTTCGGAAAGGTTGACGTCCTGGGAAGGGGTGCAACAGCATGTGACAGAAAAATTTTGAATCAGTGACGCAACTGTCTTTCAAATAAGAACAAAGAGGATCAACTAACGATTGGCAGTGATTGTTAGCATGTTTCGATACCATCGATACCATCCGAAACATCACAGTTTGATTCATATAATTAATGTACTTCTGAATATGCCTGTTACAGGTGGCAATTGTCAACAGTTAGTAACAGTATCACACTTACGGCGAATCCAATCTGAGCTAAATTCCCATCATTGAGTAATTGTGATTTTTAGCTTTTGGCTTCAGGTGGCTCAGAAAACGATATGGTATCTTACCGCATCGTCAGTCATATTTCCGAGTCAGAAGCTCAACAGCGATCTCACACGTGAAAACCTTCAGGGGCATAATCCACATGAATATATCACACAAGTGAGTAAACAGTCTGATGTTAATTTACCACCGTCCACTTTTACCCAATGGGTGGTCGACGTTCCGCCTGCAAGTTTCTGGCCGTTCAAATGTTATACTTACTTTTGAGATAGTAAAAAATTTGGCATTGTTTATTTCAGAAAAAAGTTTCAACAGAGTTTTTTCACAGAACACTGAATTAATCGGTATATATATCAATCAACCTAACTGAGTAAATACCGACAGTAAAATATTGAACAGGATCTGTTCGGCGATTGACATCCGCAGATATAGTCCTGCCTTCAACAATTTTCCAAAACCCCCTCAATTACATTAAATAAACCTGAAATAGCTTGATCGCCCGTACAGTTTTGTGTTCCCACGAGAGCCAAACACAAGTTACTGAGGGGCTCACACCCAAAGTAACGAGTTTGATACACATCCGGACATTTTGCTGGGGAAAAGTATTTGACGGTTTAGTGGAAGTCGTCTTGCAATTGTGAGGTTTCACTTCAGTTTACGTGTTTTTGGCCAAAAGTCTAGCTTCTAGATGCTACAAATGACAAAGAGTTTGCCGACTGTACAAGCTGCCGGTACAAGGCGTTTGAAATCCGAATGGCTTGCCTTAAATTCTTTCCCTTGCAGTTCATGTGGAACAATCTCTACGTTTTTGGATCCTCTGAGGCTACTACAACCGTGAAACACAGCCTTATAATTTGCCAGTAAAGACATCTCGGCTTCCCATGGGGTTAAATCAAGTGCACAGTTAGAGAAAATGCATTGTTTGACCGCAATGTGAAAAAGACGTTTTAGGATATAAATAACGGAATTTACCGGAAGGTCAAAAATGATGAGGCAGGGTATACTTCTGTGACCCTGATTCTATGTGGGACAGATATTAAAGAGATAATCGGTTAAGCACCCCATTAAGTAAATCAGATAAACTCATGTTCAACAGAGTGCAATAGAGATTTGGTTTGCACGCTCTTTTCCTCCTTTTACCTTCGACCGACTTACTAGTTGTGAATAAATTTAACACAGCAGAATAAGTGCATCAGTTTAGCATCCACGTTGAACAGTTCAACTTGTGTTTAGCGCCAGTAAGAGGATGACCAAGAACAGTGTATCAAACAGTATTCGGTAGATAGGGTAGATCACACACATGGATGAAATATTAAAGTTTACGGCAAAAGTCACACTTTCAGTATAACCTAAAACAATTCTTCTCTGACAGATGCATTTGAGTAGTTGTCTGGCACACTATCGCATTACGAAGGGTTACAAACACATCAAATAACCGTTACGTCTATTGGGTCTGTTTTCTCACTTTATATATCGTTTGTAAGCCGTCGTTCCAGAACATATAAACGAGCAACCGTAGGCTGTCACAACCACAGCTGAAACCTTCCAAACTTTAGAACGTATGCACATTTATTTTTAGTTACCAACCGAGAACCGTTCTCGTAAGATTGCCTTCACTCTACCCTGATTAAAGATTGCGGATGTTTTTACCATAGTAAATCGGACTCGGGATTTTTAGAACGTTCAGATTGCAAGAAGGTTCTGAAATTAAAACAAAAAATCAATGGTGTTTAACTATTTTTTTCATTGCCTTTCAGAAATCTGCCGTTTGAAGTTGAGTGTTTGCCACTACGAACATTACCGAGCTTTCCGCGAAGAAGGTTTTCAAGGGTACATATAGATATTGAGTAACACAAGGTGTATAGTGCTCAATCGTATATCGTGTAAAGTTTACCACTGAGTCAGAATTTTCTCAGCGAGACATATTACTTCACTTCTTTTTAAGATGAAAGTTGAGTAATTTCTGACGACGTCTTTTATGCATACCTTGTGCCTAGATCCGGCTTGCTCTTATATAAGAAGTTAGTTTTGTCAAGCTTCCAACTCTAATGTCACCCAGTGAGCTGTACAAACATCGCTAAAATGTCCGTGCGTGTCTTAGTGCGAAATGACTTCTTGAGTCGACATGAATTAAAAAGATCTAAAACAATTAGGTCGCTGTTCATGTTGAGGAACCTAGTGTGTGGCAAATATTGTCAGAAATGTTTTCCCATTTCCTTAACCTAGGCAATGACCGTATGAGCAGTACACAACGATTTCAAAAATAACTCTCAAGAAAGTCGGACAAAACAGTGCTTTGTTTCACAACACCGTATAATACGTGTGTAACTCAACTGTCAATCTAGAGAAACGTGTCGATCCCTCACGCAGTTCAAAACAAACCTTCCTCATTAACTACCGTGCAAAAAACAGCTTCCACAATTATTCATACGAAGCACTTTACCTACCCGTTAACTGGAGGAACAGAAGAAATCACTGAATAAACAGCTGGTTGTTCATCTATGTAGACCCTCTGGACGATTAGCCTGCCATCGGGTCCTTCTTCGAACGTAACATGTTTTCCTTTTTTCTTCCTGGGGGCAATTTTCAGTTTCCGTTTCGAGCGAGGTGTTCCTGAGAAATGGAATAAATATAAAGTAGAACTTTAATTTGATGCCCATGGTTTGCTCGCAAATCAGTTCATATGACATGATACAAAGATAGACTTGAGTGTGCTTATTATGGCCGGCAGATTGTTGGTGTGTCGTAGACGATTAAAGTGGCTACTACCAGACAACAGCCTGGCTGAGAGAAGCAAAAGCACGGGGCACGCATGGGAACCAAATGATTTTACTGATAAGAAGCACGATCGCTCCTGCACATTTTGATTTAGTCGGATACGCTAACCTGAAGAGGCGCATCGTTACCATCTGTCTTGAACCGAAAAGTGGCAAACCCGATGTAAGAGTACCGGCTGGAAACGGTCAAAACGACCACAAGCAGACGATGCATCTGTGCTTCTTAATTCTAAGAGATTCCTCTAATTCTATCATCTGTCATGACCTGAAGGTGATACTTTTCCATCAGTGATGACGCGAACGTTATAAAATACTGCGAAACCCTGCGACGTTATTTAAAATCCAAATGAAGACACTTCGAAAACTACTTTCTCAATCCACCCATTTGAGCGCGGCGATATATGGAACGCAAAAGGTGGCCGAACCATCAACACCGTACTTTTACGTTAGTACTTATTGTCACTTGACCCGGGAAATCCGTTTCACCAGCCGGCCTAAAACATTGTGAATGCAGTAAGGAACGGAATTGAGCAGTTAGGGAGAGATAACTCAACTGTGACCTTTTCCCATTTAATGGTTAGTTGGGTAACCACAAGAAAATCATATCAAGAATAAGGTGGCTTACTTGTAGATTAATTTATTTCTTACAGTGAAGTTGCGGGTTCTTACTTTACCTGTCCTTTGCGTCAAAACATTCTAATTGGAGATCGAAATACAAACGTGACAACCAACCTTTTATCAGACGATGGCATCTGTGGTATATGAAAATAATCTGTTTGATCAATTATGAAACGAAATCAACCCGTCCGCATTCCTGGGAGGGTCAACGTGTCCACCTCTGTTGATTTTGCTCACGCTCAAACGCAATGCAGGAGACTGAGGTGTTCCTCTGTGTGTACGCAATTGTTCACAGCTTGCTGTTATTGCTAAATGTTTGGTGAGAGTATCAAGTTGTATCACCTGTAACCGGACGATTGGAACCAGGTAGTGTCGCTGTACAGAGTGGTTGTATGTGTAGAATGTGGAAGGAATTATACAACCAGCCAGGTAGATGCTTATTGGAGCGATTATAACAGGTATTTACGGGATTAAGTTAATTGTGATTCTGTGCCCTATAACAATGTTCAACTGCACTCAGTAGTAACGGTCTGAGGACGTTGTTAACCTGACTAACTCTCAGCATATCACAACAGACCGGTAGATGACTGCAAAAATTTATGCAATTGAAGGATACTGGTACCAAGTCACAACAGAGAGGAAACATAAATCTGGCGAGGTTGACGGGTCGACACACTCTTCTCACCCACTAACGTTATACAAACTGCACAAAGTAACGGGTGAGTGAACCAACAAAATTGCACTCTAATAGTAAAAATCAGTTCCATGGTATGGCATCGATTTCTTAATTTCTGGCCTGGGTGCACGACCACACAAAAGTATCCTGAATAAATTGGTCAGATCAATCAGGTAACAAGCAGTCATGATGTGTTATTGGACTAAAGAAATCGGATTCTTCATATATGCTGAAGTCAACACATCATTTTCTGAGACTGTATTCTATAACCACTTAGGAATATTCTGCCTGACGTTGTGAGCAACAATTCATCCGTTCTGCTCATATTGAAGTCAGTGTAACTAAAATTCACCCTATATAATACACAACGGGCAGACTACTCCTCAGAATACCACTCACTGCTATGAACCCCCAAACCCTAGTGCCTAGGAGGACGCACACGTTAGTTATCGGAAAGGTAGGTAGCAATACCAGTGTCAGATTGTGACTAATTTTGTTGATTAAATGGTCACCGCTGAGTCCTACCGTCAACAATGCTTTGGTTGCTCGGTTGCCCCTAGAGGAGACACAGCGACTGTCCTGTGGAGGGTCCTAAGACTAGGACCTCTCTCCAAGTTGAAGTCACCGAAATCACTAAACTTAATGAACAAATATAGTTAACTGTTCGCATAAGATAAATCAGTTTGTCTGTTGTGACGTCAGTGGTGTAGTAGTCATTATGTTTGCTTCATGGAAGCGTGACGAAAGTTCTAGTCCGTAGCAAAGAGATGCACTAATGAGTAGCTCCAATGACAGCAAAACTTGATTATGGTGCTTCCATTTAAAAGGATCTAACCGGAATGTCTATTAAAATGCGACAGCTGTGAACACCCGTGAATGATGTTCATGCGATATACCAAATCTCTTACCAGTAAACAGAAATAAAAATTCTCCTGTTGCATATAGGTTTCCGAAAAACAAAACGTTGCATTTCTTGCTGTCCCAACTGTCAACACATACTACAAGGCCAGTCTCACAAGCTTGACTTTTGTTGTGACCGCAGAAGACGCTTGGTCCACGATGAAGTCGTTTGTCGTATTTAATACCACACAGACTGTGTGAAAACATAAGACAACGAACGCGTTTACTGATTTGTGTGGCTGAAGTATATCCACACACATTGGGCAACAATACATTGTCATTCGTCCCAGTAACACGTCCTCATAATGTCTACACATTGCTGCAATGTTCGCTTCTGGTCCCTGGTCTTCCCGGTGTTGAGATCAGCTTGTCAGTCCCCAGATGTACTCATGTACTACTCACAAGCTAAGCTGCCTATTCCAATGCAGCTTGTAGGAGCACTCCGTTCACCCACATAACAACCTAGATTAGATTACTTGGTTACTTGACATTGAACACCCAGTACACATATGAAAGCAACACATTAGAAAGTTTGCTGACAATATGTAGGGAGGTTCTTACGGAAATATCTTGATGAATTCAACGTTCTTTCCTGCAAAACTGACATAGACTATTTCACTCTTTTGTCCCAAAGAATTATAATGTCCGTGAAGAAATATCCAGCCAGACGTGAAAGTTCACTGAATGTGGGTGTGCATAACAATCGACAAACAGGAGTTCTAACCGTGATTGGCAAACGTAATGTAGCGACCTTTATCTTTAAACAAATGTACCTCCATCAGAATGAAGCAGTACGTGAGCATGAACGGTATACTTGGGGTGTCTGATCAGAACCGCCGAATCAAGCTAACTCCCTCTTAGACCATTTTTGTCTAGCTATGTACATTGCACACCATCCGTGCCTGAACAGAAATTTTACAGCCACCTAAATTGTTCGGTGCGGTCTTTGTGAAGTGGGCGTCATAGCCTGGTTTTGCTTTTTTCAGAAACAGCAATAGTAGAAAGTTAAGTTCATGAGTGTCTGTAAAAATAGGCTTTTAAGCACAACTTTATCACCCTTGTACTAAGCAAAACTAACTCACCTGTGACATTATTCTTACGTAAGTTAACTTTTTTGTGAGGACGATGAAATCGTCCAGTGATTTCCAATCACCAACAACCATTGGCTGAAAATGGCCGAATGTCTAGCTATGATAAGTCAGCAATACTTACAGTGGCCAATAAAATATTCCTACAACTGCGAATTCGTAAGTCAAGATCACAATGAACATTTTACCATAAATTGCTGATTGAGTGAAATGGAACACAAAACCAAGTCGGTTCCTTCTATCTGAAGTCGGATAGTTATCTGGTTTATTTGTGTACGACAACAGAATGAGTGGATATTGATGCCTAGAATGTAAGTAGTCCAGTTTCCTATTATGTATTAGTAATAAATGTTAGTTGAATGTGTACAAGTTTGTAAGTAAAACCCCTTATGGCTACCAAATAGTTATGCATCACTATTAATGTCTAATCTCCATGACCTAAACGCAACGTAAAAACTACTGTTCAGTCACGGACTAATACATCAACCGTCCAGTTTATAACTAACACAGATATGAGCATGTACAGACTATTTTTTAGTTGAAACTATACACTGAGAAGCTGCGTGCGATTAGTAAACTAAGAGGTTATCGGAGTGACGAAAATGAAATACACAAATTACAAGATGAGTTCAGTTTGCACACACCCCAGCAATAATAAACATATGACTAGCGTCCAACTATTGAATGCCTACAGCTAGAAATATTCGAGGCGTTATTGATTTACCTTCATAGCCATCGCTATGTGCTCAAAGCATTTGACTATCACACTTTGTCTGTTGTGGATTTTCCTGTGACTGTCACTCACGTTACAGATCGATCTCCGCGCTTGTCATTTAGGAACCTCTAATTTTCTGGCTAATCACAAGTTTACTATTCACAAAGTTGTGTGACAAGCATTTGCAACATTTTTGAGCTCTAATTAACCCATTCAAGTGATTCGAAAGGACCACCGCTTCAAACAGGTGTTTACCAATTATATGATTATGAATAAATGAGTTCTAAGAGAAAAAACCTATAAGCGCCTCGAACAGGACTCGTCGGAATATTGAACAAAATTATTTGATTGATCGCCTCAACAGAGTTGAGGTTGTAATGTGCTTTAAGTCACGTGTTAAAAACCGATAATTCAAGATGATATGTCAGAATTTAGATCTAAATGCCAAACTTGGTTCTGAATATCCACTGGATCAAGCATTATGTATTAGTTTTAACTCAGCTTATGAGACAGTCCATATTTAATCTTTTTAGGCTGTACATTCCGGAAAACTGCTATTGACTTTCTGACTTAGCAAAAGCAAACAGTCTGCTTACTTTGATGAATAACTGCACAACAAAAGGAACGGACTGATTTTTGTCTTGCAGTATATCTGAGATTAACCAGACGAAAGGATATTTCTTCAAATACAAGCCACAGTCAATATTTCAAGCTCGGTCTCCCTAAACTAAAGAGTTATTAGTAGTGTAGGAATAATTTCTGATTATTTTTAAACCAAAGTTATCACGCTTAACCAACAGCCACAACGTTATTGTTCGTGGGTATCGTGCTTATGTTTTAACGGATCTTTGACCCCTATCTCATCAGACCCACTACAGTGTTGTGGAATGTAACTGTCCCAAACTAGTTACAGATAAAATCTTTTATCAGTGGTAAACATATGCTATTTTAGATTTTGCCGCCCAAAGTTTCACAATTTTTGACCTTTTAAATCCTGCTATACAGAATATTGCTTTTCACACCAAGAGGAATCGGACGACAGTGTACAGCTGCTAGACATCTCAATCACCAGACTGAAGAACGGTTCCACACAACTGTCCGTGTATTCTGCGGACAACTGGATCTACCGGCATTTGAAATTTTTATCTTTTGAACCAATTTTGTACAAATAAGGTGTCGTTTCCTAGGTAGCTGTTTACAAAAAATGGGAGCATTGTTAAGCAGAGTCATAGTACCAAACTGAGCTGTACGGTTATACACTTAGAGAAAAAGCCTACAAAGAACAACAGTGTGCACAGTTTCAAGCAAACAGACTTTTGCTGGTTGTGTTCTTTAGAAGAGTTCATGTCATAACAGAGTTAAGTTTTAAATTACAGTTCACTCATAACCTGCGGTTGAATTAGGTTTACCACTCTCAACTTAAATTGTTGCTGAACATGATTACCATCGTAAATTACCCAAATGTTCGTTCCTTCACATAATCTATCAACTCAGTTGCAGCTGCGATTAAGTTTGTACTGACAGAACACTGGTCATACGTCACACTGGTTGGTGGGTGTGGTTACGCGATGGATGTTGCCAAGGACAACTCAGTTGAAATGTCATATCATAATCGAAACTCAAAAGTGTTTGCATTCTTCGTAGCAGTGGTGATCACTGGTGGGTAGCGTGGGATTTTGGCTTGTAAAATCGAAGGTCACTCATAATTGGTGGTGTCTATGACGTTTTCATTGAGATTTAATCAACCCTTTTTGAGTGGAAGCACCGTCCTTGAGTTTCACTTGAAAACGAACGCGGTTGACCGTTCAATCGCGCCTTATATGAGGTCAGCGCTATGGTGATCAACAAGGTTGCCTCATAAAAATGTGGCCAGATCTCCGATTTTTTCCGTGGCAAGGATATGCACTGCTGATGACTTCGGAAATAATCACACTGCAATTATGTTGCCTCTTTTCAAAAGGGTTTGACGGCGAAGCAGTAGTAATCAGTAATCATCGTCAATTCGTAAGTACATATAAACTGCTGAAAGGGAGTTTTTTTGCTTTGTAACCGAAAACAGTCGTTCGTCAATTGTCAAGACTTAATGTTAACTGTTTCTTTGTTGTTTCCAAGTGTTGTGTAATATCCATTGTTTAACTTTCGCAATCTATGAAGGTAAAAGAAATAGCCACATTTGTCTGCATATGTCTCCTTTCGCTATGGTGGTCAACTTTCTCGCTTCCCTACCTTACGCACTAAGTAAACTTTTTGCCACCAACCTTGATCTTTGATACATTTTAGTGCTCACTACTTGCCCTCAACTGTTGCGATCACCGTATGGAATCAGAAAGGCATACCAAATGAATATTGGTGTACATATTAACTTGTGTGTGCAAGCTTCCTAAACAAACCCAACAAAACATATCTCTTAGCGTATGACCCTCGGGTAGTCGGTTCGAAGCGTCCAGTAAGTGCAGCACCGTATAAGCCTATTAGATAGCCACAGCCGAGTGAAGCTGATAGGATATAGGCTGTGGGCTTACAAAAGTAGGTGAAAGACGAATGTGTGATATAGAAATCTGCAGTGATATTGACGTAAGACTGCTCGTTTTATACACTGTGTAGAATTGACAGAGAAATTAACGTTGCCATTCCTTACTCATCAGACTATAAGCAAATTGTCAAACCTAAAGCATTATGCCAGTCACCGTGTTACTTCACACGCATAGTGGGTAGATGACTGAAAGCATTCACTACTTCTGTTCGTATGACTTAAAAACACGTGACTGCTGTCTTCGCCAACACCTGTGTGATGTATACCCTGTTACTTACTTGTAACATGTAACGGTGGTGAAATATTCAATCATTCAGACATCAGTCAAACCTAGTTGCCCGTAAGTTATGTGGAAGGTAATTCAAGTAAGCGTAATAGAGACAAATCGAGGTGTGAAGCATGGCTTAGATGGGATGATTGTTGAGAACGTTACTAAGAAGAAAAAATTACCTAATGACGTCACCTGAAACTTCAGCCGGTGGTAACAACTAAGTAAGCGCTTCCAAAATTAAATGTTTAAATTCACTTGTTTTGCAAGGGCATTGGGACCTTCACTCTGTAGATAGGTCGTTTTAAAAAGGAAATGTAACAAACGTTTTATGTTATTTTATTTGTCTTGCTGTTCAGCATTGCTGGGATTGTGATACATCCGTTGAAAACGCCGGTATCGCGTAGGTTCGAATCTGATGATGCCACTTGGATCACGTAACAAGTTAGAGTTTAAAGTCTTAGGGCATTTGCAAAGAATATTGTTTTGACTGAAAACACCATGTCCTAATAAATCATAAAATTTAGCATTTTCGAATGTTTACCAGTTGCTGATGGCCCACCACAATCGAACTTGGACAAAGCCCTCGGTTTACGTTTTGCAGCCATAAAGTCATGTTATTTTTTGAAAAATTATTATTGCAAAGTAACAGAAAAAAAGCATCCCAGATATATACAGAAATTCAGTCTTAACAGCATGTTCCGGCATTTGTTGTATATTTAGTTTTCGTGTGAACTTATCCCACATATTTGATGGAAACAGCTATATCTGTGCTAAGCCACTCAATTTTCGGAGTGACACAAACAACTGTGCACCATGCCGGACCAAATTTAAACTTATCCTCAAATAACTGCGTTTACTTATACTCAGCACATTAACCAATATTTTCACATCAATAAACCGAACCCCTTTATTCTCTTTTTTTTAGGATGGTGGTAGATGGCCTCTTGTTGTCATTCGTTTTTAACTTAACGGGAGTCACAGTGTGATAACCTGCCTGATAAACATGGATGATGCGATGATCACAGCAGCACGGTTATCAAAGTCAGCCCAGTCTTTCATTAGCTAATTACTGAATCAAAATCTTTTAATGGGAATTGAGAAAAGACGTCAATTATTCGACGAAAACTGTATTGCGTTAAGTCAGGATGATTGATCAGATGTTTTTCAATCCATCTGTTTGAGCCTAATGAATTTTCATCCATCTAAAGGTGCACGGGGAAAAGTTGACTTCGTTGCAGTTTCTGAATGATTTTTCGGCAGTAGGTGATTGGCAACACGTCAGTCCTCAGACTATTTGCATCAGCCTGCTACCTGGTTGGGTTAAGTCGGTTACTTTTCTTAGAGTTTATGAGTTGACAAAGTGCTAGACCAGTTGTACAAATACGGGTTTTAATAAATATTTACAGCCATCCCTACTCCCAGACATCTTAACCGGCTAGTTAAATGTGACTCAACAGCTTGAAAGAGTATCAACTTGTAGCGTGGTTTTTGCGTTTTCAATCAAACCGATGAATGTTAACGTCGTCTGTGAAATACTTACTAACAGGTTAACGCAGATACTCAATTTTAGTGAGAAGCAAGTTATATCACGACCTGGACAAATTGGCCAAGCAATCGGCACAATTTGTCATATTATGTGCCAATACAGCCACGTGACGTCGCCAAGTTGCAGGGCGCACGACTGATATGTGGATCTAACTGTAGAACGTACCATAGGCTGTTCAGGACCAAATTGGTTGCGTATATTATCAAGCGATCTTTTTGTAGGGAAACCAGTCACTGTCGAAGGCTGAATGTAAGAGCACCTGAAAACCCAAAGGGAAAAACCAATCATTAGCGTCAATGGTGTCCTCCTATCGGCTGTTTCTGATGGTATCTGTCAACACCTCGAGGAACGTGTGAGCGGTTTTCAACCAGGACTAGCTAGACAAAGACAGAATAGTGCCCATCATAGTGCATCAAAAGAATGGAGAGTTCAGCCCGTCTACAATTGACTCAAATGTTTAAATGAAGAGGGCCAAACTCCAGGAAACACATCGTCAACTTAACTATCAGGTTCAATGAATCAAAGACTACGGATGAAAACAAACATGACGGGTAGATGCGGATGATATTAACGACCGAAAAACAAGGAATACTACGATTAATCTGAAGCAAGCTTTAATTTGTTTTGAAATCGCAGACATTTGCGGACATTGACATTGTCATTGACCCCAATTTCATCTGACGCTTATTCAACCGCGATAGCTTAAGTGCTAATTCACTTTGTCCTATTCGAATATCGCATGGATAGTCATCCGAAGAATATCTGCGTTGTGTATTTCATCCATCCGCACGTTATTTTTTGCTGATGCCAGTGGGCTACTTGTACACAATAGGAAGGAACTACTGTGAATGATCATGGCTAACTTCACTACGTCAACCAAAGTTAAAGCGAATATCAATGCTGATTAGACATTACTTTATTCCAGTCTTTTCTGGACGGAAGTGTAATACCTACGATAGAGATCCCTGTCATTATTGAGACTGTAGAAAGTTGCTTTTAGTTTTGTCGCCAAACTGTTATATGGCCAAGGCTAGCACTACTACTGGAGGTCCGCCACTTTCTACTGGTTTCTGTAAAAGTTTACGGCAGTGAAACGGAATCATCTTCAAAAGAGTAAAACCAGGCTCAGGCGCTCACATCATACCTAGCGAAACTATCCCCTTTCGCCGTTGGCTAATTAACTGAGTCACAAGAGTCAATAAGTCACTGAAGAAATGGTGTCTCCCGAAGTAAACTGCTGTGGATACAAAGCTTTGGTCTCCTAAACATCCATAACATCATTCGTTTGTTCACTGCTCCATTTGGAGAATATTACTGGATCAGTTCCTACCCTGACTGTGACAAAGTGCTCTGAAAACTTCGGATTGAGCTAACATTAAAAATTAGCCATGTCCAGTGTACTAGCAGCCCACTGCTTCGTATCTCATCCAAATTTGTGTAATTTCGTGGAAGTGCAACAAAGCTTTATTTTCAAGAATCACTAAGTCCCCCTGATTGCTGAACCGTTCGGTGGCAACATATATTTGATCAATCTTTTTACCACAATTTTACTTGTTGAACTCCTGTCTCAGAGGAAGAGACGAACACGTTTAATTGGTCATAGGTATTTGAAATCAACCAGCTTGGTTATCAGTAAGAGAGAACAACATCCGTAAAATTTTAATTGGTGTTCATAGCCAAAACTAACAAACCCTTATTCTACCAAGGTATTCAGTTCCTTATCTGTTTCAGCTCCCGCTTCTCTAAGTGTTGCAGGGTGAGCTATGTGGAATCGTCTCGATTCTACTTTCTAGAGAAATTGCTTGCCATTTCCTTTTGGGTATAAGGTTGCGTTTTCATTTCCGCCGTATAATCTCTTGCTACGGTCCATGACCTTCTGAACACGCTTACTGTCCCGTATCTAGCGAATTAATCTTTTGGTGAAATTCTTTCTCCATCAAATACTGTGTGTATTTCACAGCAACCAAGTGTTTCCGCTCGCTTTTTGCATATATGTGTCTTATTGTACGTCTGTCGTAACGAACTTAATATGAAGTCTGTGTCATCTTCTTCAGTTCTGTAACAAAGTGCTTGCAGCAGACAAATCATTCTGCTAACGATTCATGCATTATTCTCCTCCCAAATGTCGTTTGAAGTGTAGCTTTTTGAGGGTTTTTCAAAGTGCACAAAAGTTTCGCGCACTTTTTACGTACTGTCTCTCTCCATGCTGTCATATAGAGCTGATTTTCTATTGTACTTCACTTCTTCTCTAAATTCCTGTCGTCTGACCCAGCCAGAGCCAAATACCACCCACATTTCAAAATTTTCCGGAAATATGTAATTTGTTTCCCAACCTTGTTGAAACAACGGTTCAACTATTAACTGGTGAATACGTTGTGAACAGTCGGTGGCCACTGGTCATGCGCACCCCTGTCGCTGCATTACAGTTTACTTTATGCGCCTCTTTAACTAGCAGAAACCTGATAATGTGCTCATGTGTATGACTGTCGTTCACTCACCGTTAACGGAGCCATTAAGAAAAAAAGAATGACAGTACTCATGGGCACAGATAACATATTGATGCGTCGGGAAATGTTTTTCTTCTAAGTAAGCTGATTTTACCATGGCATTGCCATCTGTCGAAGACGAGACCACTTTCTCACCGAGAGTAATCAATGACAGGGATCCACAAGTCTCTGCCATTTAGAAACTTCAAAGAAAACCTAAGTGAGTATCCTTGTTGTTGAGAAATTTCAGAGATGATGTGTTCAAACCGAAGGTTCGTAAATGATGGGGACCGAAAATAAAAAAATTTAAAGAAAAGGGACAGGTTCCCTATTAGCCAGTTAGTACAACGAGAATCCATACGTACGGACGTCACGCGTTTTTCAGAAAAAATGTCCCAAAGGCAAGCCGTTAAGTTATCAAATGTGACGACGGTTCTGGTTCAGCAAAAATAAGAAAAAACTTACGGACTTTTTCTACAATGACGATTGACCCCATCATGCGCACTTAACATTGATTTTAAGGCGAGTGAATTGGTAATTAGGCCTTGTAATGTACTTGTGCAAAGGAGTTCGGTTCTATTAAGAGTGCATGCTTGTATTCAGTTTCCACCGAACATAAATGGCAAAAGGGTTTATCCACCCCAGCCTCAAAGGGATATGAGGTCTCCTGGTGCAGTTCCTACCAGTTTTTACGGGATATTAATGACACATTGTATAACCTCTCAGTATTTTTGGGTAATTTTAACTGTCCCATAGCTATTTCCTTTCATTTTATGTGAACAGTCCCTATTGTGTGTCGTTAGTTGGCCGCCCCATAGAATGAGACGCTGTGGATTGTGTACAAATTCTACACACTCCGCTTGTGTTCCCTCCTACTGGCCTCAAAATGCTCACGTTATACCCGGAACCCGATCTGTAAAATGGAGTATATACGGTCAATTTTGCTGCCCCAAATTACTGCTGCACATTAATTTAGTACCAACAAGAACAATTTAACTCAGATGTAGTTTAATACAATGAACAAGAAAAAGCTGAAAAATGACAATATCAGATAGGCCAAAATCCTCATCCACTGTTTGTTTCCTATTACAATCAACACAAAAAAAGCAACAGAATTGGGGATCTAAGGAAGTGATTTTTTGCTCCCACTGTCCAGGCAGGTTTGCCAGAAGTCCGTAGATTTAAATAATAAAGCCTTGCATAAACCATGACAATCTACCACCTATTATTAAATGAACTGTTCGCTGAATCTTAAATCAACTAAAGCTGTCAACTGAAGGCTTCAGGAAGGTAGATCTGAAATGCCTCTGGTAGGTCCAGAAATGTGGGTAATATTTCTCTCAGTGAACGAACTTTTCATGCTTCGCTAGACCTTGGTCAGTGACAGCTGCCGACGAATTCCTAATCCTTTTGTGAAGTTAATTGGATTAATTGCACGACACACCACAACATGTAAGGTAGTTGTTTTCGCTTCAGCAGCGTTCTCACTTTGTACTCAGCAATTTATTTTTCGACGGAACATTTTGCAAGAAGGAATACCTTGGTCTTAACTGGTTGTACCCAGTGAGTTCATGCCGAAAGTTTTGTACCCCTCCCACTCTCTTCCTGTTTTCTGAACTTTAGAACCTGATTTTAATTTTTTTCCCATGCTTCATTCGTACTTTCCAGTTGGTTGTATGATAGTTGGGTAATGGTATCTACTGTTGTTGTGTAGTGATTGTAGCGAATTACGACGACACTACTACCTCCATGTAAGCCGGTTCGCTACCAAGTTCACGGCCAAACGTTGTAAGTGACAGCTGAATTTTTATAAACGTTCTGGCAAAAGTGGCAACTTTCATGCAGAGAAATCAGCGACATCTTTGTACTTAATGTTCTGCCTGGGTCCGTGAAGTATGAGTGACATTTCACCACTTAACCAAAGCACACAATATTCGTGTCACAACCCCTGCACAGCTGACGTACGTGATTTATGATCACGTGCACGGCATAGCATATGAAGATGACAGGTGGAGGAGAGAAGCACTCACTTCTAAACTGTCAATACATTGAGTTGTTATTACGATTGCTACATGTAGTGAGCAACAGAAAATGAGTAGCTTTCGGCCTAAAAGTTTGGCGCAGCCTTTTTCTCTATTTCAAACTTGATATATGCTCAGAAAGACATGGTGATCTGTTGTGAATTGTCGTGGTGAACTATAGATTCAGCACTGTGTACCTAGACATTAAAAGTTTGTGAACCGTCGTCGTAGTGTTTTCCTCTTATAAACGTGCACCCCCCGCTACTTATTAATAACCTATTCTGAGGGCTGGCAATGGCTTCACTTAATGTGTTTTGCACGAACACATACGTTTTTCTCGAGTTTACCCCAATATAAACCATACCCATAGCATAATATGGAAGTGGAATGAAGAACGCTAAAAATTGATGTGGGCTTGAAACTAAAGTAGTGTTTTTATTATCGTATGCCGGTTTATCTATCTGCGGTAAAAACTATTGTAACGGCATATCTTTTAATACGCCTGATGGGTTTTACAATGTGTTCTCGTTGGGAACATTTTGCGGTATTTAGATCAGGCAAATGAACAATTTCGCGTAATGTGTTAGCATTACGAATCTAAGCAAATGCCATTGTAAGATCGCACAGCAAGTCAGAAGAGTAGCCTGTCATTGGAGTAAATATGACCAAACAATTTTGTTTGACTTAAGCCACTGCATGTAAACAGACAAGGTCAAATTGTTCATCGTAATTGACCAGGTAACGTTCCTAATACTTGGCGAACTATTTTCCCATTTTATCTTGGGCGTGAGCAAGTCAACACTGAATATCTGAGTGTTGTATTTCTAACACCGTTCCTATCTTTCTAACTGGCTTTATGAAATTCGTGGCTAGCTGTTCCAGGTACTTATCAGGCAATGTAACTAGACGGCCGATGTGTGGATTTAGGTAAAGAAAAGAGGTTATCGTAAGGGTCCATTGAAAATTGATAGTGATGACTGAACGGTACTAAACGAAAGCTGCGGGAATAATCAGTAGCCTCACACTAGGTCGTATTACAGATGGTGCAGTTCGGAAAAAAGTTATGCATAAGAAATTGATCTGAAACTGTCCGCATATACACTTGCTCCGACAAGCTCCTCTCAGTTACAGAAGAGAAGATGGACGCAGTTTGACGCACAAAGCTGGGGATTACGTACCGGTGGAACCACCAATATAGGAATGACCTCCCTCGGCAGACGTTCGCGACAAACGCTTGTCTTAAAAACTTACTGACAAATAGTCGTATGAAACTAACAATGCCGAAGGCTGAACATCGGTCTGTGGAAAAGTAGGTGGATCATATAACACAAGACTATGAGGTCACCGGAATAAGTCAAACAGGTTTGAACATATAATGTGCGACACAGCTACGACCACCTTCCGAACAGTCGGTTGATGCAAAAGACATCCTTGGAACTAGTTACGTGGGTCGGATGAATGGCTGAACTTCCCAGAGACGTTAAGCCCGTCTAATGTAAAACTCAGACTCAGCGCGTTGATTCGGAGTGAAAATTTTCATTGAAGCTTGCTTCCTAATATATATGCCGATTGTCTTGTCATCAAGTTTTCCATTGTGATCACCGCAGAAGTGATTAAAATTGGGTTAAGCATTTCTCAAATGCGCCATTAACATTCGGTCTTTACAATCAGTGTGACAACTGTTACACACTGGAAGAAGCCGTAGGCCAAGTTGGATGTCTAATTATCACCTCCTTTTGAACTTTCACGGTAAATGTGATAAACTTCGTTCGATATTTTTTCTTTTAGTGACCACGTATATGTTAAATGTTACTTGGCCGAGAGTATGATGTGTACGACGGAAAACTGACTGATCCATATAACATCTTTTATTTTGAACATACCACTCGCATCAGTTGCTTTGTTTATGACGGGTTGAGAGATACGCAACTACCTTGAGTGTGCCAAGTTACGGAAGAATCCACATTAACAGTAGCATACTTCAAAAGTAATATCAGTCCGTGCTCATTAACCGCTGGCCCCTATTTTGATCACCTTTGTCCAACCGCGTACATACCGTAATCGCAAAATTCCGCACTAACCGACCATGCATTCTGCCTGTCTTTCATCAGTCTCATAGAAGCAAGAGGTAATACAAATGGCTTTTAGCAGTCTGGGAAGAGCTGCACAGTAGATCGAAAGGGGCCTTTCTCAAAATATGCTGCAAGGACGAACAGGTTTTCGATAGAAACTTCTGAAATCCAGGACGAAGGAAAAAGAATTAGGTTTTTCTGCAACCCCTACCAAAAAGATGGTTTCATTGCTATCTTCAAACAAGTAGAAGTAGCTGGTATACAGTGTCAAGAACAAGGCAATCCTATTAGTGGAAGTACGAAGGTAAACTTTACACAGTCTGCTAGGGGAATAGCCCTTTGTAACCGGGTTCACTCTTTGCTGTATTTGTAAGCTACACACATTCTTTTTTAAATTGTCGTTGGTTTCTAAGCGTATATCATCTGAACCGGTCATTACTTCGTAGAAGTATCAGCTACTCAGTCTCAAAAATGGAGTTTTAAGCGTTCAAACAAGGATATTTGATTGTGAGTGCGGTCGAATAACCTTAGATACCTATGATCTCAAAAACATTACTGACGACAAGTAATCTGACTGACACAATCGACTGTTCTAGCACATCCTTGTGTAACATGACCCCAAAGTACTGGTGGTAAGAAGGAGATTGCTGATCAGAACTTGCTATCACGTGTTGTGTTCATTACACAGACTGCTTTGATACCACAGGACAACTTATTCCGGCTTTGTATAAATCAAGTTTGACTGACTTTAGTGAACCCTGCTTCTATCTCCCCATTGCGTTTTCTTACCTGGACTCGATCTGATACGTGTGAGAAAACTGGATTTCTAACTCACAAACAAAAAAACCTGATAAAATTACACATTTGTAGTTACAAAATGCAAAACATTTGAGTCAAGTTGCATCTTAACTTTTGATGCAAATTCAATTTGGTACAGTAAACTGGGATTATTGTCGCCTGCCCACGCGGACACCAGTTCAAAACTGATAAATGAACCCTAAGATAGAACAGGGCCTTCAGCTTTTGATGTTTCTTCTCACTTAACGTGTACAGGTCCACAGCCATTCAACCAAATGCGTCGTGTCATCTGACGCACATCGATTTTACATTACTTCTACAAGCGAGGTGCTCATTTTGCACTGCAACACATGCTTGAATGAAAGAGGGCCTACAGAATTTGTGAAGTACAATATTTTATTGTTGAACGAGGTTCAACTCAGCCTACGAGATGTCGCACGCACTGATTATTCAGCAGGGTTTACTGCTTTCACTGTTTGCAGCACAAAAACCGAGTAGGTGAGTGTGTGTTTGTCTAACTAGAACTCGAGGGATAATATTGTGGAATACAGCGAAAGGTTTATTGAACACAAATGACGTTAGAAAACAGCTGGAAGTCGTTTAATGTAGAACGGCTGTTCATGAAACCCTGATGAATCCGCCCACAGTGTTAAGCGATTAAGTTATGGTGAATTCACAACTGACTATTCAACACAAAATTGGCCAATTACTATAGGCAAGGAAACGCTCTTTGATCTAAATCGCCATACCTCAGTCTCCAAACAGTGAGATACGTTGACAGGCAAGGGGACCGTGTAACCTTAAGTTAGAGAAGGCTAGTTGAGTAAAATTTGTCAATAAACCCGCGTGTCATTGGTCTGGAATTGATTCACCACTAAATAGTTGGTAGCTGTTCGGAGGTAGATCGGTTTTGGCCTGTGTTCCGTTTGGGCAGGCAAGTGTGATTTGGCTTTTTGGAATTTAATCTATGCATGCAATCTTGTGCATTCTTAGATGTGTATTATTTGTTACCGCTGATTGACTTGATGCCTACTGAATGTTAAACATTCTAACAAGCCAATCATTTAGTGCATTTTTACAGACCGACATGAAATCGACTTGTCTGATCAGCACACAGCCTGTAGCTGAACGGAAACTAAAAATTTAAGGAATTAAGTTGAAGGGCAATTGAACGAAATAAAACGAAATTGAAGTGAATGGGTATTATCCGATAGGCTCAATCTGAAAGTTCACAATCACGCTTATACTTTCTGATAAGTAGAATGCACATGAGGTGATTACAATTGCTGAGGAGGTAAAATTCACGTTCCCCCTTGGAGAGCAGTGAACCATCTTGGATTGAGTTATTCGTGAAATTCTGCGTCAACTGAATGTCGTTTTACTACCAATAACTAAAGTCGTGCAGATTTTTGAAGAACAACCATGGAGTTAAACCTAAACATATGTTGTGCCTGCATGTACACAGAAAAAGCCACTTAAGTAAGTAAACAATTTCATTGGGCAAGTTCAGTGTGATGTCCGTATAATAATGAAAAAATGTCTTTGCTTTTCATGTAGGATTGAGTAAAGGCGATGAGTTCCATTCATTTTGCGTTGTACTTCTATCAACATTGTTGAGCACTCACAACCTGTTTCGTTTCACTTAGTGCGCACCTCTTTACAACGACCACTCAGCAAGTTACTGCGAACACCTTCCGTCTTCCCTTATTTTACGTTCAACTTTAGATGAGTAGTTAAACTTAAAATTGCTATTAGTGGTTAGTAAGTTTCTGTATGGGCTACGTAAGTAATGTTTATTCTATACCATCTAAATACCGACCACTTTTCAGTATTAGAAGATATTACTCATCATGTCACCTACAGACGTATGAGTTCTATTCGACTGTAAGATGTGATGTCACTCTCTTTGACTTTTGATAACAAGATAGCCAATGTGCTCCTTCTAAAGATCAATCACTCTGGGCAATATTAATAAGCGAGTGTAACAGTGTTCAGAGGCGGAAATTACAATCCGATCAACGTGAAGCGCATGGAACAAGCTTTGAGAACCAGCCTGGAAAGCATATAGATCAGAATTGATAGCCCCAATAAGACAGGGATTTGGGTTATCAAGAAGTGGTACTGTAGGCAAAATTCCAGTCTCCTCCTTAGTCTTCAATAAAACCTAATCTGAATGCAAAAACTGCCACCTTGTTTGATGGTAGTAAGGCCGGATGTTAGTCTACTTTGCGAATTTCACTAGCAACGTTCCAATCCTCCTTCACATTTCAACTGCAAATCAAGCAAAGGTTTTCTGTGACAAATTCGGATCAAGTGAAATTTAAAATACGTCGGGTCCACGTGAAGCAGATTTGTGAGTAGAAATGTTTGCAATACTGTAAGTTTAGTCTGATGAAAACCTAGAGGGATAAACACGCTGGATGCAGTGGCGGTTCGCGTGATTCCCCACTTTCCTGCTGCACATACCTGTCGCCGATATCTCGTGCCATCAACCTTTAAAAACCATAACCTCATTAAATGGACGTGTAGTGATGGACTGAAAGGTTTTTCTACTGGCCTAATGAAAAGGTTCTATAACTGGTTGCAGATTTGCAAACATCTTCGGAATTTTCCTCCCGTAACTTGACTCATCACAAAAGTAGATAAGCCGATATTCGTCAGAATATTTCAATACGGCAGTAAGAATTGGGCAGAGTCAGTAGCCAGATGGACCACAAGAAAAGCCACTAAAGGGCATCAGTCGAACTGAATGTAAGTGAAATCGATTATTTCTGATGGTTGGGAACAGTGGTGGTGTTGTTTGTAGCTCGCGTATACGCTGAAACACTTACGCACTGATGATGTCACCTGGCCTGGTGAAGAAACGTTTGCAACCTAAACGCCAAGCTCGGCGAACATATCAACACCAATACCGAAATCGATGGTTTAAAACAAAACTGTGTTCTGAAGGGTGGAACTTAACAAAAGATTATCAGGCGTTTAAGCAAGACTTTACTCAGCTGATTTTTGAATTTCGATCAGAAAATTTTAATACCCAGTCTCTATGCGCACAGGCAAACTGGAGAACAGCAACTTGCTTTTTCAGTGGCTTTCACTTAAATTGTAATCTGCTGCTTATTTTCATCTTGCAGCTGAAATTTTTCTGTACGAATCCGCCCAAGCTACGACAGGCGTTTTTTTCAAAGGGTGTTCATAACCACCTAATGTACTCCTATTTGTTAAAATTTCAGTAGCCGTCAGTGAAACCGAATCATTTGCGTGTAAGCTGTACTGACGAAATAAAAAGCATATCAGTGGTGCTGACATTATGGTGACTAAACCTTGCGATTCTTAACTTACGAGTTATGTTCACCTACCACAGCTATACACATATTTATTTGCAATGAGGATTTAAATTTTCAAGCCAATGACAATCGTCGGGCACGGTACAGCCACAGCTTAATAAGCCACTAGAATTACTTCGTCCCTCGTCAACACTAAAATATTGACCATACCTTTCTGCTGGTCATAAGCACTGTGAAAATCTATCCTTTACAGTAGAAAAACTTATATTATAGTCGGTGTTGGACTGAAGAATAGTCCCAGTCTTTTAACAAAAAAGAAGATTGTTCGCGAAATTAAAATTAAAAACTTCTCCAGGATGTCGAGGTTACCTGGTTAAACATCTAAGGTAACAGGAAAAACGCATGTAAACTTCAGTCGTTTCTGAACATTTTTAACCTGACTGTTTTTTAACCAAAAGCGTGTATGTGCTCCATCGTGTGCAATTTCACGAACTGCGTACGAGTTCAGTAGAACTTGCAAGTGACAGACTGAATGTTAGTTAGTTACTGTGGTATTGGCTTTCCAAACTTAATAGCAGTTTTGTGAGTTGAACAGCATGAATTTGGTGTGCATAGACTTAAAAAAAACGTGCAATTCTAAGCTCGAACTGAAACTTCGTTTCGTTATGGTAGTTACATCTTAAAATCAATCTTTTCAGTACATTAACTTTTTGAGTATCACACCAACTCGGCCAACTAAATGGAGAACAGGGGCATGAATGAAGTCTGCGCACCCAGCTTTATACACAAGATCGATCAGGGAACCTCACAAAGTGCAAGTAAAACCAGTCGGTTCTTGCACTAGGTAGAAATAATAATTATCAGTAATGCTTCATATGTTTTATAAAATGTCTTGCTGATTCCGCGTGTAGCAAACCAACTCCTTTCCGTGCACAGTGTCATATTGTTTTACACTTTTCAAATGCAGTGTAAATAGAGTAATTGTGAATATCGGTAATTCACAGAGCCTGACGGTCGACAAAGTGTAAGCTTATTAAACGTTGATGATACCGAAGGTGAAGTAAGGCCAGCAACTTAATTCGTTGTGAGAACTGTTATTAGCTCCGAAGGAAAACGATTCGGTAGTCTTTGTTAAGTGCTGTTTATTACACCCACATCACGTTATCGAAGGGTCGGATGTTGTAATGAAATCGAAAGTTAACTCAACAGTTCAATAGGCAGCGACAGATTAAGAGTCTGACACACGTCTTTTCAGTGTGCTGTCGTGATCATTCACGCGATGCGTTTTTGTTTCACTGTACGAATCAACAAATAAAGTGTATGGCGTGCTTTTCTTTTTATTGGTTGATTAAGATATGCTCGTCGGTCTAACTAAATCTTGACTCGTTTTGTCTACATGTCACTTAAATTGTAAGTTAATTTAGGGTAAACATGAGAAAAACAACTTACTAAAGCTAACATCAACAGATAAAGTCTATCTGCCCGTTCACTGAACAAGTACGTCTGAAGAGCTGGATAAGAGATGTTTGGTGAAAGCTGCGTAAGGTCAATTATGCGGCGACTGGACTGTCCTAAATGACTAGTGCTTTTTATAGAAAATATATTTTGGGCTTTTAGTAAATAAAATCGTCGTATAGCGTCCTTTTATTAATATGCAAACGTTCACATACGCCTGCAAGTAGCTTTTTTGGGATAATATTTCTGAAGCATGATTTTTTACATTTGCGCTGGTTGCTACGACATATGTGTAACACAATGTGAACTGAATCACATTTTCAAAAAATGCAACGGAAATTTAGTATAGTTTACCATTTCTTCATTTAAACTGTGTACGATAAATCACACGTTGATCCCTATGTTTGATTGTTTTTATGAAAATGAGAGGACCTGTGAAACGAGACTGCAATCTCTCTTCGGCTACCACCTTCTTATGAAATTCAGTTTGAATCTAGTTTACAATTATCTGGCTAGTGACAAGTGGATTAGCTTAAAGAATGTGCCTCCGAGTGTGCGTTACATACTGCAGGCTGAACTCTTCTACCCGGAGTGTCTGGTTGGATCCCGATTAGTTTTCAATTTCAGCTCAATACTTATAACATGTCCGGTGAAGCGAAGAATTTAGACTGACCGCCAGGTGTCCCAGAATTTAGCCAAATTCAGCGAGAACGAAAAACACTCCACACAACTTTGGGTGTTTATTTATGTGCTTCTTGTGTCATTGTCTTCTATCAGATTCACTAAGTGTTGACGCCACACACGTCAGGAGTCAAAGACATCACTGACGTGACTATAATGTTCACAAAATCAAATTTTACCATCTGTCTGTCGCTGTACATATATATATATAAATTAGTTGAATGTGTATAGATGAGTAAGATAATGTTGAAAACTTTACGTGGAACTGAAAATATTCTTCTGTATTGAATACACCTGTTATGTTTATGTTCAACAAAAAACTAATTCTGATAAATATTCAGAACATCATACTTGTTGTTTACATTTGTCACTGTGTTTTATGACATGTACCTTGATGACACTCAGAATTATCTGTAGCCCTACTTGGTTCTCACACAACCATATAACCCCGGGGCTCCTTTCGTTAGCACAGTAAATTTTACGTTCGAAGTCCATTTCTCCTGGTAATGTTTATAAGTCTCCAAATAGATTTTCTGTCACATGAAACATTTGGAAAAGATGTCATTGCATTTTAGTGCCGATAATTATACTTTAATTGAAATGGAGCAAATTAAGTAAAGGCGATATACGCACATAAAGATATGTTTAATTAATGCGTAGTGGGCATTGTAGAAAAAACTTCGGTGTAAATTTTACTGTAAGTTTATTATCCTGGCAGATTTTTGGTCGATATATCACGAAATGAATTTTTAGAGTCCAGTTCTGTCACACTTTCAATTTACTACAGCACAGACTTTTATTCTGGTCCCCGTTTGCAAGAAGCACATGCAGTACTCAGTCGTTTGCTTTATATTGGACTTAACTGAACTATCATTTTCAAATGCCAGACAAACTTGGCCGGGTAACCTCGAAGGAAAATGCAAAATCTTATTTCGAAACAACATATCGGCACCAGAAGCAACATCACTGACAACAGTTTTTCAGAATTAGAAGTCAGTATATTACGCCATAAAACCACATCAACAAGCAGTATGGCATGAAGATATCCACAGACCACCTGACATTATTAGCCGTTGACGACAACATACCAATCTTACCAACAAACTCAAAAGTTACTATTGTTAGGTTTGACCAGCATAGGGCTCTTCCAAAATGTGATCCACCTTTGTTCAGGGATACTTCCTTGAACAGTATTGTATCCGACTTGCGCTAAACCTGACCGAGTTATCATGACAAAGCACCCACTAACTCATTCTTCGCTCGTCATACTTGAGCTGCTGTGAGTGTACCTTCAGCTCATAATGATTAAGGAAGCAACAAGACAACGCTGTCCAACAGGCCACGTGTGATCCTGAAATTTATAGAGTGAATCACCACCAGCAGTTTGTCAAACTTTACTGGTCACTGCAGTAGTTGAGGCTACCACACTAGTGATTATGAAATGGTGAGTTTCGTTCATCAACTCCATCTAGACGGCAAGTGGACATGTTGCGGTGTGCAAACGTTTCGCTTTTTCCTATCAGTCGATTACGTGAAGCACTGTTATACGGGTTTAGCGCATGGCAGTAAAGCAATGGTTTATGCAACTGACTGGAGAGACTTAACAAAATTCTTACCTCTAGCGGCCTTTGTTTCCCTGTCGCCTTAATGAATCTCAGTTCACTATCTACGTAAGACTTTATTCTTGTTGAGTATAAAAGCAGTTTTGTCGTGCCTAAGAAGTTCTGCTAACAAACATGTGAGTCAAATTTCACTTACCAGTCTCTGTAAGGAGGCGTAACATTAGTTAGCATTCAGTGGCGTGAAAGTCTTGTCTAATTCTTTTTAGTCATGGTTGAAATAGTAAAGCAAACTTCCATCCAACAAATAGTAAACCATTTACACAGCTACATGTCCAAAGCATGTGCTGCGAGAGAGGGGAGGAAGACATGAACCGATGCTGGTAAACCTTGAGAGTGTGTCCGTCAACACTCAAGATTAGAGCACTATATTTTTAAGTGACATGTCACTAAGACAAGTAGTTGAGCGGCACAGAAATACCGAATAGCTGTTGTGGACTACTTTCAAAATTTTCATGTTCTTTCATCGTCAATCATCATTACGCCACAGTTTATCTTCTTATTAGTGTCAGCTTCGTTTGAGACTTTGATTAGAATTATGAATGCCTTACATGTAATTTGGTTGTCTTTGAAGCTGCAGTTAATGTCACGGTATACGAACTTAACGATTTATACTTGCACCGCACAGTTGGTTTTGTGATGTTCAAGTCCACTACTGATGCCCAAGCAAGACATGCAACCACCATTCTTCTTTATGTAGCCCTTTTTTAAAGCGAACAGTTAGCATATATAGCCGTTACAATGAAACGCTAGCAAAACAGAACTTTTAGGTAGAGTAAACATCGGCCCTATTCACACCATACCCAACCATTTTGAGGCTATAATTACTCAACTTTTCCTAGCTAGTCGAGAGTAAAATGGGCGCACTTGCATTTTTACATACATTTTGCGAATCCACTGAACTTATTTATCAATGAGCTTGGATTAACTCATTGAATCATTTTAACCCACTAATATCCAAACTTTTGATGAAAAACAGAACATATAATTTATGACAGTTTTATAGTCACCGCGAACTTTGAGAGAAACAACTAGCCAGCAGCAGCTGACATACATGCGCTTCAACTTATGGGGAAAACTCGTCAGGCGGATCTTTGTATTATGATGATTACATACTTGTTTACTCCCCACTATTCATTTGGATTTAACCTTTGCCAGTGGGACAGTAACAGGACAAAACGAAGTCAGAACAATTAATCTCAAGGCCTATTTTAGGCACTATACATCAACCAATAAAATTGTGGCGTACGCACTGTCTGAATCGCAGTTCAGCTTCACATGCTTGCACTGAATTTTGTCTTTCCTTCTATGGTGGGTTGGGAATTAAGACACGACGCTTTTTGATAGTCTTACATATGTGCATAATTGAATGGACACAAATGTTATTTGCTGTAATAAAAGTAGCAGCAATTGTGAGTTCCAAGTAGTGTATCTGGTTCACTGTTCTGGGTCGATAACTAAATGGGGACAACTAACAGACGCCAAATTTCTCCGATCTGTCTCGTTGATTTTTGTTGAAACGTGACTACTTGTCCGGATTACTCAATAGGTAATCTGCTACCAACGGATTTTCTTAACTTAACTGAACTAGAGTAGTTTACATTAGTTAATGAAGTCTACAGCCACATCCTCAGGATTTGCAGAATTCTCGCCGGCAAATTTTTACGAACTGGGTACTAGCACCAGTATGCAAAACAAACCCTTAAAGATCATCGGTATTTAAGCAAGTCTGCAAATTTCCTACGAAGCTTTCAGTAAGAAGTGTTCATTTTAAAGCGACCCGGTCAGAATCGAAGTGTTTCGACTTGCAGTGATCTACAATTGTGTACCTTATCCCACAAACTGTGTGCAAATAAACGGCACTGGACGTATTTTAAAATAATCTTTAATACTTCTCCGTAGTTTGCTGATAATAAGCTAGGAACTTGGTTAAAACATTTCAAATCTGGTTAGCCCGTTACTTTTCCGTATTCACCCAGACAACGTTCCGTTCATCTTTTTTAAACCAGCCGCTACAAAGCAGAGGTTTGTTGAAAGATCAATCCATTTCTCTGCATTCCTCAAGAGTGTTTCTATGGCAAACTGCCTCTTATGTTAACTAATTCGTATTTTTTGGAGCGTCAGTACGCTTGCTGCAAACAATTTTTAGTTTAAAAATGCAGTACCTGTTAAATCGGTGCATATTAACAGGCCATTGGGTAACCCTTTTCATATTAACGGGATAAAAGAAAAACGTTCACAAACCCCAAATATTGTTTTTTTTTACAGATTTCTTGTCTAATTCCGGTAATTCTTTCACAAATACCGGAAATTTATTGTGTCTTCTCCGCGATAATTTTTAGTATACTTATTCAACATGATCACTTTCTCGCCCACCCTGGCTTTTAGCGTACATAACACATGTCCTGTGCAACAGTGAGGGTACAGGTATTATGCAAGTTCGCTTATTTTATTCTAATTTACAAGTCTGTGGTTGAAATCTGGGTAGCTGGATCACACGCAAATGGTTTCTTATTCAACAGTTTAAGTGTGATTTTTAAAGTTAACAAATCTTGAATGGTTTACAGAATTTTCAGTTAGTTTCTACCAGTTGAAGTTGGTAGTCTGGGTGCAAGCAGATATTTTAGTCTTCTTATTCTACTTATACCCTTAGATGACTGCATCAAAAAGATTTATTAAAATGAATCCTTTGAAAATCACTTTTGTTGCGTTACGGATTTTAGGCATGACGATGCCAAGTGTCTAGATGTAAGTCTTCATGGTTTAGTTGTAATGTGAAATTATACTTTATCCAGCATTTTCAACTGATATGTAACGTCCTCAGACTCGTTTCACTCAAACTTGACATGATGTATCATAATCCAGCTTTTTTACATGACGTGCTCTCTGACGACAGACGTAAAACGAGCACGTCCAATTTGTCATGTCCATGGTTTAAAACTCCAACAATTCATTGTCATCATTATTCTTGTTCTGGTGGTTAGAAGTGCGAAGTTACGAAAGCAGTTGACTCTTTAGGCGAATGCAATTTTAGTTAGACACAATAATTATGTATCATGAAAGTTAAGGCGATCAGGATAGCACACTAGTAAGCGAACTTCACAAGTTGTTCAAAATATTGTACTATTTTGAAATGCAAATTAACCGGCATAACTGCCAGCCTATCATCCATAATCAATACTTATAAGCTCAAAGATGGCGATTGTTCTTGTATTTTAAATATGTTCGACATCAACAGTAACCTTAAGAAAACCTTTATCTTTAAAACCTCCACCAGACTAACCACTGGATGCTGCCTGACGTTCAATTCAGCATAGCAGTCAGATAATGGTTCGTCTATTCATAAAGTAAAAGTGGCATGATTCATCTCTTTAACACCTCAAAGAACAGGATGTATTTCTTCCTAAGTTTGTGACAAACTTTCGCAAATAAAAACACCATCACATTCTGTTTGTCGTTTGCTTTCAATCCTGTAGGTTTGGCACTCAAAATTTGATAAGCATTTTCAAGCTATTCTAGTTACCAAAATATATTATAAAAGAAATTAAATGGCTGTACCGAAGGATTTCAGCTTTATCAATTGTTTTTTATTTTCCCATTAGTGAATACCACGCACACAATTTATACTATTCACCACAAATGACCTACTCCATGTTTCCTCACAATAGACGCAAAGTCATAAGAAAGCAAACAATTTAGCAAAAGCAAACCATCGTCGTTTTTGAAAATAAAAAAGCGATGTGAGTTAAAATGGAGCAGCAATAAAGACATACTCACATGTAGCATTGATTCCACCATATCACGAGATGAGATTTCAACAAAATCGATATAAATATCTTTGATGGCCAACCAGGTTCATTGTTGTTTATTACGTACAAGTACTGTGCACATGTTTACCTACTCACCTGATATAACGCTGTTCAATTCAGGTCAAGTGATAGTTCGCCAAGCGTTTAACATTTCACATATCTTGGGGCGTATTTTGTTATGATTAATGTTCTATTCTGATTTGTCACTAGTGGATGTGGCCTCCAACCTTATCAAAATTGCTTTCCTGTGATAACCGCGCTAACCTTGATTAGGAAGCAATACATGAACAAGACAAACATATCAGAATGCCCTCAAAATTTTCTTTTTTGCAAACAGCACATTATACGGCGAAAAGGTGAATACGTCGTTATAGCTCGACGTATGTGCTGCATGAACACGTTTGTTAAAAAATCTAGAAGGCTTTACGTTGTGAATGGATCATTCATCACATTGAAGCGTATTCTTTTTTCATTGCGACAGCGAACGTGATAGTAGTACAAGTCCGTCCAATCACAACCTGACCTGCATGGCATATTTTTGTCACGTTTGTCACATTTAAGTCCGTTTTGAGTAAATCTGCTAATTAACTTCTCACTACAATAAAAGCTGACATGGTTTGATGTTTCCGTTGGTTTTAAAATAGTGATTGAGTATTCTCTTCTTGATCGCTTTCGTTCACGACGTTGAATGTTTGTGAACAACCTATATCCTTAAAATCAAACATACCACAAAATTCAACTTGGATCATTCCGGAATGATGCACGGTTTCAGGTGCACGAAATAGCTGACAGTACTCATATTACTGAATTCTGAAGCCAATGTGTCTGTTAGATTTGTCTGACATCCTAGGTGCTAAGCTGATTTTAACGGCAGCCATCAAGTGAAGATAGCTCGAATTTCAGGAATTTCTGAAGGAAAAAATTGAAGTGGCTCAAGGATACCAAGAAGTTGCTTTGATTTACTGGGCTAATACGCTGATCACTTACTGGTTGTTGGCATCTGAAACGTTATCGACTACAGATGAATAATTCTTGCACTTTTGAAAATCTGGGTGATGAATTTCGCTTACAGATGCAGAAGGGTTCACTGCGTGATCTGCACAATAATAGAGTGCGAACAAAACTTGTCACGAAACAGATCTGGTTGTCACTAAATCGTCAGCCTGCGCTTTCAGACAAGTGGGTGGATTTAAGTAAAGCTGCTCGTTGGAAACGCGCTCAAGATTTTGGGTCGCCACTTTCTCATCAGTCTTTCCAACTAGGCGTTGTTTGCGCTGTAGATTCCAAATTCTGTAAAATCTCTTATCTTTACTTCTTCAGTTATCTAAAAACCGTACGATTCTTTCTTCATAACTCCTGGTTTCTGAAATTTTCAGGTGTGGGTGGAAGGAGAGGTGAGGTATCTACTTGTTACTTCATACGATTCCTATATAAGATACAGCAATTTAGAAGACCACAGATGACGACTTCACTCATAACTTCGTTACCGTAGTGTGTAGCAGCTGATAACTACACATAACTCGCAAGGTCAGCTGTAAGTCTGCTGGTCCAAAATCTGCGTGCGTAAAGAATGTTGGCTCATAAATTCGTTCAAATTATTCAAATTGTTTACGCTTTCTACTTATTTTAACTAATTTTAATCATGAAATCAAAATTTGTCAAAAATGGAGAAATATATCTTTGATAACTTTGATTATTTACTTGTTATTGATTGATTATTTTGGGTTGCTATGTAGAGAGTAATGTGTGTGGAAGAAATTAATCTTTCACCTTTCTGGCAATTACACATGGTAATTAGGCAAGTGCACTCAATACGCAATGAACTGTACTATTCTACGCCATATAAGAACATAGGTGCCCGAGAGATCATTCCTATAGTGTCTAATCTCAACGGCCTTCTGGTGAACAAAGGTCCGTAAAGCCTCGTCATTCAGTTTGCGCAAATCACAGTCGGCCCTGGCAAGCCAAAACAAATTGTGCCTTCAGAGCATAGGGATTAAAGCAAAGGTAACAGCCAACTGGATCCCTCTTACTCACAGTGTTCTGCGCATAGCAGATGATGCCGGCTGAAGATCATCGTTTCAAATAGGCCCTAGCTCGATTTAACGGTAAACGCCGTGAGTCGGATGGAGTTGTAAACAATGAAACATCAGCCTGTCCTATGTGTAACATTTTAAGCTACATCAGCAATCCGAAGCAAAACACCACTTCAAGGAGACCAGCAGACAATGCGACAGTCTTGGAAGGTCAACTGCCGAGGAGGGTAATTGTACGCGCCCTTCTGATTTAGTCTTCCTCACCTAAACATCAGCCTTTTCCTCCAGGATTCCTCCGGATGAATTAGTTCTACCACAAATCTTGGTCGTCCAAAGTTCAGTTTGCTAGAGATAAAGGATATACTGGAGAATGTTGACAGCCTGCTCACTGGAAGTGGCGACCTTCAAACGGTAGTGCGGTCCGCATATACCTGCGTGATAATCATAATACTGCTCAAGAAAGATACAAAATTAAAGAACTGGGATGGTGGATATCAGGAATATTGTGACGATGGCAAAAATGACTTTGAGAATGGTGAACTCTCACTGGTTCTATAGTCTTTTAGTTGGTTATTTGTGGTCTTTCACCGCAGTTGCTCGAATAATTGAACTATTGCTGACCTTTTTATGTCTTTGCTCTTGTCGTTCACTCAGGTGTGTTGGGGTTCACAAGCAAAATCACATGCGGATGAACTTATTTCATCCGGCAAGCTAATCGGGCTACAGAATACATGTTCTTGTGGGCCTAAATACCTCGAAGATTGGCGGGTAACTGAGGTTTGTCGGTGAAAGAAATTAGACTGAAAGCCATTCAACTTTGTCAAAGATTACACAATAAAACAGCAGTCATTTGGTCTCGACATACCGACCACCTCAGATAAACTTGGAGTTATATTAGATGATGACTGGTTACCGCAACTATATCAAAAATGTAATAACGACATCACTGCGTTACAATGGCGATTACGCAACGACGTGCCTCCTGTTCGATTGTTTTATTCCGTAAACTCGGTTTAAAAAAATGATTTTTCTGGACTGATCCTAAGAAAAGTGAACCAAAAGTGAACGGAATGACCCAGAATCTACAATGTTTCAGAAAATACGTCACCTAATTGTGCACAGACTATGGTAATGTCTTCTTTGCTCTTTTACATGGAGTTTACCATAACCGCCACCAGAGAAGCACAATTGGAAGTCAAGACAGCATTACATTGAATGCATATGATTCGATAACCGTATGTTTTGCAAAGACGTTTAAACGTTTTGTGACATACAGAACAACATAAAAGTAGGCGATTAAGCGTATAATAAATGCTTGTCTGGTGTAACAACTTTGTCTGATCAATAATAGTGTACAGAATCCTGATCGGCTTTATGGTTATGCTCATACTGCGTCCCGTTTGGAAGAAAACCTGTGGAAGGAATGTCCTTCGACTAAGATAAAATATCAAAAAACAGGTGCAGTGCAAACGTGGTCAGGTCACTATTCTAATGATTCTCTTTTCGAATGATGAGTTGACTGTTCCTTTTTCTAACAACCAGGGCTTGGTCTTTGTGGATGGGGTTATTGTGCTTCAAAGAGGCTTTGAACTACACATCCTCTAGGACTATGTGGCATTCAGGTAACCACCTTAAAACCCGTGTCACAAATTCTAGAGTTACGTTCTTCATACCTTCCTCAAACATGAGAGAAGTGAAAAGAGGCCACCAGAAATCTTACCCTCGAAAAAATAGTCATTCGGTTGCAGAAATTTCAGACCGATAGGCTTGAGTGGTGTCGTAATCAAAAAGTTCGAATATGCAACATGGGAAAGAATCTGCAGACCAATTTGTGGTCAGGAATATAAGTCTGCTCAACGCAGTCTTCCAGGGGAATAATTCTGTCTAACCGCTGTGCCAACTTATTTGAACGCTCTTCTGTGGAAGTTGGATGAAGCAGAGGCGACAGATACGTGATATCTAAATTTTTGATGCGCCTTTAAACCCATCTACTAGTCTTCTTTCAGTTAAAACCTATAGAAACCAACGACCTATGGATGCTTTAGAAAGTTCATATCCGCAAATGGTTAGGGGTCACAGTGCGCACAGTACTGCCCAAAAAATGTTAGTTGATGTTCCTGACAGACCAGCCATTGGTCTCTTGCGTTTCCTGACATGCATATAAGTAACCTGATTGACTAACTGGAAATTTTCAGGAGCATTGCCAGTTTGGACGTCTTTCATCAGAATATTTTACAGGTGTACCAACAGACCGTGGAATACAACTTCTGCTCAGCGTTCTGAAATGCCATACATTGTCTCATGCTCTCCACTTACACACACACATTAGGAGGAGGTCAGACCGTCAGGAAAGCGACAAATCACCAAGTTAAACATTTAATCTTAATATGCTGCAGCAACGATTCCAGCATGGCTAGAACGTTATAAGCTGAAATCTTCGAATGTAAGCTCATGTCCGTTCTGTTCTACACGGCTTTAGTTCGCTGTGATTCAAAATGTTGCTATCATATTTTGAAAACTTTCATTGCAGCCCTAGAGAGGCTACAAACACTGTCCACACATATAGCATCGTGTACAAAGTGTCTAAGATAACAAGCTAACCCTTCTGACACTATTGTAACGACCCTATTTGTTTATGGCTAACTGCGTTAAAGTTACAGTTAGCATTTGTACTCTCTCTCCTTCCTTACATTTTGTATGCGCTTAAACGTTTGTTTGAACCAGTATGGTTACCGGCAGGCCACCCGCGCTCTAAAACGTTTCTGCTCCAATGCCTGCTCGCGTGAAGTTTTGCTGTGTTTACGTTTCATCTCGCTCTTCGCTCGCTCTCGTCGATTTTACGTGTCGACAATATATTTCTCGCCTACTCGTTGCGTTGTTCATAATTGATCGGCCATAGCCTGTCTGAACTTTACACTATCATCGCTCGAACAAAGAAAGGTAAGAATGAATCCCACTGGAGTGTGCGAAATTGTTTACCACCTTATCAAAAGCACCCTAACGTGTGTTGCAACAGTTATATATATATATATACACAAATTAGCCATCGATAAAGACATCAAAGATGGTTATCTCTTCCAAACTTTTATCCATCGGTCTTCTGTTTCACGGACTGAATGGTTTACAAAGAATGTAGATATACCTGAGCGTCAGCTAAACACATGAGAGAAAATGGTTTCCAGATTTATACTAGTTTAGAGCCTGATATGAGTATTTCCCTAACGGATCAAACTGCCACCTTTGTTTTCATTCCCAATCTCAGATCATGTCCTGAATCCAGCTTGATCAATCCTAAGATTGAATTAATCAAACGTCAACACGTCAGCATGTACCTGTTGAGGTGCTGATGCCTAAAACTCTGGAGTTGACGAAGACCTATACTTGTATGCACTCATCAACTCCTGGATTTGAACAAATAATGTATTACTAATTTGACCCGGTGAGCTATCCCTTCATTTGAAAAAAACTGTTTCAAACTTTTTCATGCTCTAAGAATTTTGAAATTTCCATCCAACAAGTGCCCTGCTATCACCAATTAGGCGTTAACTTTAGAAGTGAATTAGAGTTATTTTCGAGAACGTTCAGGGATAGATTTCTTTAACATCGGCGTTCTAGTTGCTGAGAATGTATCTATTCACCTATGACTAGTATAATCCGTATTTACAGAATACATGAAGCACTTATAGATACTTTGTGTTACAATTGTAACACAAAGTATCTATAAGTGTGTTAACACACCTACATGTGAATAGATACATTCTCAGCAACCAAAACGCCGGTTTGAAAAAACCATCCCTAAAAGTTCTTGAAAACAGCTTCAATTCACTCATAAACTGAATCCCTAATTGATGCCAGAAGGCCATGTCCTTTCATATCCGAATTATAGTACAGTGAAACGTACCTCCGGAATTGTCCGCGCTTTTCTGCCACTCATTGTATCTTCTGATTTGTTCCTTAAACAGCCGTCTGGTATTGTGAATAGAGCTTGTTACCTGACGTATTTCATAATGTAGAACATCTTTTTGCTCATCTGTTAACTGGGCGGAAATATCTGGGGGAATATACATATCCTTGACCATTTGTTCGAACATTTTGTTCCGTCGCAAATTGTCAGCCGCCGCTTACTGAGGATTGCTTTTAAGATATAATCAAAAGTCTATGATGCATGGGGTATTTCTTTGATTTCGACGAAAACACAAGACCGTGTAAGAAAAACGCGCTGTGCGTGCATGACCTTGAAAGCGGAAAGTGTAAAGAGTGTAACGCGCAACCGAAACCAGCGAGCGCGCACGGATTGAATTTGAGTTGTGTAACGGGGCGTGCTGCTGTGTTGTCGGTGCCGT
>QNGE01000657.1:3336-56376 GCA_008508345.1 Paragonimus westermani
TGCTTCTTTTCGAAAGAGGCTGGCTGGAAAGTCTATCTGAATGCGAACGCTGCGATCAAATGTGAGTGATGGTCAACTTGAAAATAAACCAAATCCCCGACTACTCGACAGTGTTTGTCTTGAACGATATCTTGTAGGCTTTCTAATGAGCAATCACTAGCATGGACTTCGAGAATCCGAAGTCGGAGTCAGCATAAGATATGCCATTGAGTTTGGATGTGTTGAAACCACGCATGATAAGAAGATGGAGAAAATCCCCTATAACCAAAACTGCCCAGGACAGCAAGAGTGGTATCATAGTCGAATGTGAGTCATGAGGGCGGACGGCATACAACACCGGCAATTAACTTGTTACGACTTCGGAATCCGAGTTTGAGCAAGAGTGCGTCATATTTTTCCTGAAAAGTAGATCCTCGGTTGACAGTTGGCGTTACAAGGTTCTCGACTAAGAAAGAAGCAGAGATCCCCGTGTACCAACGAGTGGGGCCAGATGGTACATTGAGTACCCATGAATATACAGTTCATTGTCAATAAATTCCGGTGACAGCCAAATCTTTGTAAGTGTAATAATGCAGGGGTTAATGTCATGGATCAACAATATGACCTCGGAAAATTTATCCTAAAGGGTAAAACGCTAGGCTCATCTGTACTTGAGAGCAACTTCCCCATGCGATTGGAGACAAAATGTGACAAAAGTTTACAAGAAGAGCATGAATAAAGGGTTCGGAAAGAGAACTGGAGCACGTGGATAGCATCTTAGCTTAGCACACCATCTGAAAAGGTGACAGGTGTTTCTTTGCAGTTTGATTCTATGTGAACGTTTCTGGTGAACTTTTTGCTCGCTTATGTTTGCCCGAGATCAACAACCTTCAACCCACTTCCGCATTCCCCGCTCCTTTGGAGTGGCTGACAGTTTCGCATCCGTTAAAATATCAGTTGCTTCATGGGTTAGAAGACAGTCAGAAAATATCCAAGTTCGTCGGGGGAAAACGCTATTAAAGCAAACCATATAAAGGACTTTTGGGTGCCCAGTTTCATGTAGGGGGGAGCAGTTCCATTTTGGATCTTTCGAGTAATCTACGTCTTAACGGAATACCTTTGAGGTGAAAGAACACAACAGTAAGAGGGAAGGGGGCGGTTTGTACTACTGTTTTGAATCGCTCCCCTTGACTCGTGCAGGTGTTTGGCCATCTAGGAGAGCGGGGATGGTGTGGTCTTTCTTGTCTAAAGGCGCGTATTTTGATACCATAGAAGGAGCCGGTCCAGCCTCACAGTGATGAGTAAGGTCAACTTTGAGTCTTGGGTCAATTGGGAGCGCTTCTGTCACTCTTTCAAATAGCTGTCAAACGAAATACCCTTGAAATTAACGTGAACCACCTTTCTACCTAATGTGTTATCAAACACAACTCTTTTGTTTATCTGTTCACTTAGGATTATAAGAAGTCCGGGTGACCTTTTGAGGGCTTCTGAAAGAATTACGCTTGTAAAGTTCAAACTTTTGAAATTCCTCTCTTACGAAGCTGGTGGGGCATCTTTTACGTACAGTAAAAGCTTTCTCATTTTTCATCGCCACTGCAAAACATATGTAGTCTTTTTGATTTACGTTCTTGTTTATGCCCTCAACATAGTCTAACGGATAAACCGGAGTAGTTAAGAGACTATTGTTACATGTGAAACAGAGGAATTTGCCAACAAACCCAACAGATACAGACGGATATCTAACTGGTAGTTCATGAAAGTGTATAATTTTCACTCACATATATGTCTCAAAACATGATCTCTTCATTAATTTTCGACCTGTTCGGCTGAGAAACTTCCTCCGAATCTGATGTCCCTGCCGAATATTATTCCACGATCTACCATGTGATTGCACTGAAGTGGCGTTTTATGTTTTCACGGCGGAGCTTCTAAAATCTTTTCCTGACAATCTGCTGCTCTTTGTTGAGTGTTCAAGATCTCCTGTTTTAGGTCAATCCTTATGAGACCGGACGCAATCTATCCTAGGGTCCTTAAAAAAGCAGCCTTTGGTCCCGCATAGCCCTTATTTGATTTGCTTATACAAACACTGCGGGCTGGCACCCTTCTCGAGTAAATAAAGAGGCTACAGCCGTCTACAGTTGAGGCGCACGAACGACACCCCCCTGCTAGTTATCGGACGTTCCATTCACAAACTTCCTGCGCACGATAATGCAATGTCTGTTAAAATGAATCATCCCTGAACATTTCACTTCAAGCAAACTTGTCTCCTCTATTCAACACAGCTATCTCCCTGATAGGTTGCGCACAAATAATAAGCTAATCTTAACGGGAGTTTACCGGAGGTCGAAGTCAGCCGTCACATTATAAATGTTATCTTTTTTGATTTCGACAACGCCTTGGACCGCTCACTTGTACGTTAATTTGTACGCTAACGTCCTCTGTAGATGTACCTCAAGATTTCATAAGTGGCCGTTCATTAATTCTTTTTTTATGTCATTGGCCACCTTGACCTTATTTTCAACAATGCTGCTCTCTACGCTTTCGACCTGCAACAGTGGAACCTTAGGAATCACATTTCATTATACACTGATCTTGATAATAATTAGACGACTGAAGTCTTTCTCAAAACCACAGTAAGTCTGCGCACCATTCACTCAAAGGAGACCCCGGAAAGCTGAGAGTGATTCGTGGGTGATCCAAGAAAACACCTGGGTATATTGCAATGAAGATGTGACCGCTAGAAAGCATATGGAATCGTCGGAGTGGTGAAGGAAACCTTCCTACCTCACAAACAGGCACGATACTCAAGTGCTTTACGGGCTCTAAATAAGACCATTTCTTGAGTACGCTAACCAGTTAGCTTGTCCCATTTTGAGAAAAGACTTACCCAACGCCAAATTTACCTATCAAGTAACCACCAAAGTGGTTATTGTCCTACGGCATTTTCTCTTACGGGCCTCATCTTGGAAGTCCGGACCTTTTCCTCTTGAGGTTCAAAGATCTTGCGGTAACTCAATCTTTAAAAACCTCTTTCTTGTCATAGGATCCGAGCTATTCCCCATTTCATTGGCTGATAACAGCCAAAGAGATGATGATAAGAGGCTCTGTAAGCTCTTACATAAACTTTCCTCAGGCATTTTCGTTTCCTAAGAACCGTGAGTATTGTGAAAATAACCATTTGAGTAATCCCCAAAGTCGGTGCCACGAACGGTTTTCAGTGAATTTCTACTAAATCTGAGAAGCCTGCGGAAAATCGCATGGGATAAAACGATTGGGTCAGGGTGACTTAGGACACTGAAACCGAACATGCTTATAAACAAATGATATTGCTTTGTATCCAGTTTAATTCACAAGATGTGTTGACATTGTTCACAGTGGAATCGTACGATTTCCCTATTATTTTGCATTTCAATACCGTTATTAATAGATCAGTGTCTTCTGCGAACTAGTAAAACGTCCGAACGTGTGTTTATTATCCGGCGGATTTTGGGTTACTGAATGGGTACAACTTCAACCGAAAAACACTTGAGTTAAACGTATCAAAAAGCATCAGCTGTTTTTACCCACAATCTGAAACATTCAGACAATTCGTCCAATCCTGATACAGAACGTTTAATACGACATTTGGATTGGTCCACTGTTAGATCTTCTGTTTTCTCGAGGTTTGGATAAGCGGTGAATCGAGTGGATTTTTACCACACTTGTTTGTGACAGTAACCTACGGCTGCCGAAAGAAATGCTCACAGATTCCAGAGTGCTTTGTAATTTCCTTAATTTATTGGCGAAAAAGTTACTTATAACCAAAGGATGACGTCAACAAAAAATGCATGATAACATGTACACAACAGTGTATCACATATGAGAGAATAGCGAACCAGATAACAGTGTTTGGACTTATCCAAAATCTTGATAGCACTGTAAAAACTATTGTGGTGGATCACTGATTAAACGAATGGATGCTTTCAGGATGTGACGGAGGAACGGGTTGTTGTGAGAGTAATCCTTGATTTGCAAGTTCTTTGTTGTAGGAAGCTGTACGAGCCTCAGAGACAAAATATTCTCAGTGCGACCGCGTGCTGCTTAACTTGTGTCACTCAATCCGGGCAAGATGATGTTTCCCGTTTCAGACCTCTCTTTACGTGAACACTTGTAACGGGGCCAGAAGGCTTTCTGGTTTGACAGTGTTCGTAGTCAACGTCAGTTCCAAACCATGGGCAGGATGTTGTGTTCTTTTGTGGGGGTGAGCAGGTGCGTGACAGAATGGTATAAGCAACAGATGTGTCGGACAAGTTGGGCTTGTTAGCCGTGTCGGGTGTATAATGAATGAACGCTTCTGTTTATCGAGGTCACTTTGCAGTTTGGAATGTAGGGTAAAAGGTCACGAGACGTCAAACCACGTTCAGGTATTAAGTACGTATCAACGTGGTTATTAGTGCAAACAGACTAAATGATTCGAAAATGCCATTGTTCTATCAAGGGGACCTCTACAAATGTTGTCTTCTCAAACGCAATATTACTGGGAAGAAACAAGTAAAAAACAGGCAGTTTGTAACTTTCATTGCATCAAGGCGGACATGGATATGTTGCAATTTAACACACCCATGTTAGAAGTGGCTAAAGCAAACCAAGTTCCACAGAGTGGCCACGGATACCAGTGAGCAGGAAACCATCAGCTGGTACAGAAGTGCTCATGATCGAGATGCGAATATGTAGCAAGGGCGAGTTACTACCATAATTGGTACGTCATCTACACAGTACATTAACTTTTGCATTTCTTACTAGTGAGTAGTATGGCAGATTTAGGATTTTAGATGAGACCCAACTGTGAAAAGTCAGGGCTTCTGTTAATATGCGTCACACTCATACTTAAAAGTCGATAATAGAACTAACATTAATTCCTTTTGACATCTTATGCAATTACCCCGTCTGCTTGCATCCAAAAGATCAGGACATGGACCAGGATTATGAACATGCTATCGTAACCTAACACACTTCACATGTTCCTCTTTTTGTTGACTTATAATCCTCACATTCTCACAACTGATTCACACTACAATGTATTACCGACAAAATGGATAAAAACTTATTGCTAACATATAGAAGTTCAGTGGATTTCCTTGTGCGTGTATGTGGTGTATTAGATTAGATGCCTATAACCGTAATTAATTGCATCCACTTAGTAGGCAAAGTTATTCTAAGTAGACGTATCATTACGAGAAGGAAGGTGTTGCGTACGTCAATTTTCACTTGGCCCTCACAGGGCCAGATTCCCACACCTCAACTGAGACCATATTAGTCTGCCCAGCTGTGTTACCACGGGAAGGAGTATAGACTTCATGTCGACAAACGTTCGATTAGATTCATAATAGTTTAAAATGAATTTCTAATTAAATGCCCAGGGCGTTACAAAATTACTTCCATTTCGACAGAAATGTTGTGATCATAGTATCACTTCTGTGATTATTTACTTGACATTCGTGTAGGTCAAATCCACATAGGCAATGTCCCCATTTTCATAATAAAACGCCTATCTTCAATAAATTGTCTGCTAACTATTAACTACGGCTATGGGCATTGAATCTCACACCCCACTTGCCAGTGTACCTTACAATGAAGTTTACGGAACTTCTACTCGAGATATACATTAGAACAAATTTCTAACTTAACATTCTAAGATGATATGAATATTCTGCTTGAAGCAATTATCTTGCCAGGATGCACACATTACAGCATGTGTCCCCTACGCTCGGCCCATATTAGCTCTCAATGTCTTGGAATTCGGTTAGAGCTATGTTTTACTAGGAGTGCCAATGTCGTTTTCATAAACTGTATAATATTCATCAATATTTATTAATAACTTCTCCTGCTAACCAAATTCTAAGTTTCAACCATCTAAAAAATGCTTCTGACTAGCGAATTACTACTGTTCCGATTAACGCTGTTGCTTATACTGCCGCAGCCGCGAAACAAACTTATTCGTTAGTGTGAAAAATTCGAGTTTTTGCTGGAGAATTTAGCCGAATAAAATTCAAAATATATTGTATAGTCCCTGTTAACAGCCAATGAGTTTGAGAATTCATCACCTGTGAATACATCCGTGTGTACAACAGTAGTAACCAGTGGGAATTTCAATAGAGCGGATGGCAAATATAACAACTCCGCTACCGCCTGAAAAGATGTGCAATTGTTTATAGCACAAATGTGTGGACTGTAAAGTGAACAGTTTTACTGCTGGCAAATTGTACAGTAAAGTGATAATCATGTCAATTATTAGTCTGTTTTAAACTGTATGTATTGCTCCGCGGTCTGCCGACATTTCTCATATCCCAAAACCGATATTTCATTAAATGTTTGTTACCTGATTAGCCTGAAGGAAAAAAAACTGTTCAGTGCACGCAGAGTGGTCTAGTATCGGTGATCACGTGAATGGAGCAAAACAGAGAAATGCCTGGACTACCGGATGCGTTTGAATCGGAACTGCCCACGTGACACTGATCAACTGAGAAATAGCCAGTGGGTGCGAAAAATAGTCATTTTGCTCGCTACATCTTTTATATACAGTACTCTACTAATATTCCGATTTCTGTTAGTTTGATAAACATACTGAAGATAACACAACGTTAGGAGAAAGCTGTAATACTCTACATTGTAACCGCCTCCGGTGGCTTTCCACAGGAGTGTTGTAATCGGAATCACATTACAATACTCTTAAGGAAAGCCACCCGAATTGGATGATACATAGAGTACTACAAATTGTTCGTAACGTGTTATTCACAATCTGTTTATCAGACATGTTAAACACGACACCCAAACTGTTTGACCTCATTCGTATTAAATTTGGAACGGATATTTTACAACTGATTAATAGCCGAATTCTTTTATTAATATTTTCTGACCTCAAATAAGACAATCTAAGTCGCCGTCGAATTTCGTCATAGTCAAGCGGTTGAGCTCAAATTCATTTTTACACTTATTCTCCTTCCTAGTTTTGAGCAACTACGATTTTTCCTATTGACGACAATAAAATAATGTATAGACCATTCGTTAATACCTTACGTTACTAACAAGCTTTAATGATTCTGAAAGAGTATGAAATGTACAACAGTAGCCGCAAGTGTATCCAGCCCATAAGCAGAGCTAGTTACTATGCCGTAGCAGTAACAAAACAAGGGAATGAATAAAATCGTAATGCAATTTTATGTACAGCGTAACTATTCATATAGTTAAACAATAATACCAACGTTAATTGACGGATCATATTCAATTCAAGTTCTCAGTTAGCGCACAATTCGAGCTTTACCTTAGGCTGTACAAGGCTGATCTAAGATCGGTTCTTTTCAGGACACGACATCAAGTTTGAGAAAAATGTGCCAAAATGAGTTGAAATGTGTACTGTGGGCATAAAAATTGAATTCACATCAGGTACACGATCCTTGAGACTTATAACGCGGAAAAAATTACCGTGTTAAAAGTTAAACTTATGCAAAAAAAGCACTGCAGTATCCAGGTCCTAATCCCTCCGTTCGGTGTTTCTCACGCCCAGGATTTATATAGCCTTATGCCAATGCGACTCGGAAGTTGCCGTGAGAACGCGGGTGAATATTAAAGCTAACTTTGTCTAATAATTTACTCCGTGTACAAACAAGCAGACTTTAACAAATGTAAATCATGGCGCCAGAGTGGTGAGCGTGAGAGAATCTCTAATACAACCGCATGCTACCCGCCAGAGAAGACAAATACTCACGTGAACTCCTGCCGACCTTGAAAACTCAAACACTGGAACGGCTGGGTACCATTCTCAGTTGTTTTGTATTAGTTAATGTAATCTGCAGCAATGGAGATGATATCGTTATCCTATAGAATGCAGTGAAGTGGCGTAGCTGTGTCACAACACCATCTTTCAACGTTTGTAGTTTGCGGGAAATTTGCATTCAGAAGGTTGTTGGACAGGATGGCAGTAACACGGTAACCCCCACTCCGCTCGGATTTTAGGGACGCTAGAGATGTTTACACTATGTCAGCCGTCTTGAATTGATATTAATATAAATAACATAATAATATTACATATTCTTACGTAACAAAATAAGTGAACTATAACCCTGGCCATCCTCACACAGTTCACCAAATCTGAAGAAACCACCAAACGACGTAATAGACGGTGTGATTTCATCATTGCACAAGCTCAGCGTGCTAGGGCGTTTACGGTTGTTCCCATTAGGTCCAAATGTTGTAGCTATGAAGGGTTTCCTACCTGAACTTTATAGGAAAGTGCAGATACCGTGAGACCGGTAGTTTGAAGTGTCTGGTGACAAGTGTATGTATGCCGGTTTGTGTTCCGCACGTTATGAATCAAAATGATTTATTTGAAAAAAACTCAATAACTGGTCTACGTATGATATACACATAAAAGCAAAGTACCAATTGGGAAATAAATGTTGAATAAACGATAAACTACTCGAATCATCGCAGGGGAAACCGAACATGCCTTCCTAAGCTTACAAGAGGGCAAGTAGCGGGCGGACGCCGGAGGCGAATCCTGGACTAACTCGGAGTTTCACATCGCCGAAGACTTCTCAGTTGTGTTGTCACACTGGGTGATAATGTAGTGAAGGCAAGTCTGAGGCGATCGATCGAAACTGTGAGGTCAATCACCTGTTTTCGCAAACCGTTAGAGGACATGCAAAAGTCTTCTCTAGGACTACTGCGGTGGTTTCTAAACTGAGTGTATTTGGCGAAACATGGACTCACGAGTGTACAAACCCTTAGGAACGTAGAACGAGGAGCGCCTGCGAGCAAATCGCCAGTCCAATGGTGTAGTTCTGCTTGCTGACAACAGCACTGCCGGTCGATTGGAAGAAGTCACCTGACAGGCTAAGAGGTTAGCAGTAGACTAGTGACGTTGGGAGCACCCTGTTGTTCTTGACACACTCGCCAATAGCAATTAGAACCATCCATAAGGTTTTGTTTGAGTTGAGCGCCTTCCAACATATAATTGAGCTTCGAGGTGGTGGTGGGTACTCGGTACCCATCAAACAATTCGGCTGGATGTAAATAGGACGTTTATTCGAAATACACACCGCGATCTGTTGTATTCGCCGATGGGAAACCGAAACGTACAGACTAGTGTACGTCAAAAAGAAGGAATGACGGGTGCTTCCAATGAATCTGGTAGCGGTATGAATTCCGGTCAGCGAGTGAATCGGTTGGTATACTTGTGTAGATAAGCGTGACTCCGAGGAGGTAGGAATAATTCAACGATATCTAGACGAATTTGTTGGAAGCTATCGTCAGAACTTTTGTAGGCTGTCAGCAGGCCGCGTGTGCGTCGTTTGATCTTTGATCGTTGGAGTATAACACAACAATGAGCCTAATGTCTAACGTCATGATTTGCGTTAGGCCAGACAAATCGATCCGTAGTCAGTCTTGACGATGTGTGTAGCGCTGGACGTGACAGGTTGTGCAGTGCTTTAAAAGACTGCTCGCTGAAAGTAGTTAGGGCATGATGGGTCTGGGATAGTTGCAATACACGGTGGTATCCAGTGAGTGCTATCGGACTATTGCAATGTGGTAACATGGTTATGCGAAATAGAGTGGGTGGCCGTGGAAACTATGCATTAGTAGCACAGCATCGGCGGCAACGTTTGCAGCTTCGGAGACACGGCTGAGCTGTGTAATCCAGAAATCGGACCATTATAGGAGAATTTCTGTCAAAACATCACAAGAAATGTGCAAGAGGTTTTTGGTCCATAAACACGACGAGATCACGATCAGCGATTGCAGGACGGAAACAACGCACAGTCACATATGCAGCTGAGTTCTTAGGCGAAATTATCGTAGTGCGTTTCGGTGTCGTTGAGACGTTATGGATTATTTGCTGAAGCGCTAGGTTTACCGCTGTGTCCGATACATACACGGCCATATTGATTGGTAAACCAGTTTGCTGATGTTACTGCATAACTGTGGAGTCGTGTCCGCATAACGCCATAGTAGTTTGAGGTGCAGGGTACTCTTATTGCCTCGAAATGAGTTGATCAGAGGCTGAATATGTTTAGCGTGGTCGGAGGCAAACAAATGGTGGTAGTTAACACATCCGCTGAAGCAACAGAGTTTGGGGATCACGTCGCAAAGCGGACATGATCGAATATCTTCAGTCTAACTCCAATGATTTAATCCCACTTGCAAAAGATAGTATGGATTATAGTGTTCAACGAAGCTTGGCTAAGTTCGGATTTAATTCGGTTCGTAGTGAAGTCATACGGTTCTAAATGCTGAAGTTGCTTCCAATGAAATTAACGGTGACGGGAGATTAGCAGAGTCTACTTTGACGAAGTGCAGACAAATGTTCGTGTACAACTTTTAGACTAGCATCAATCCGTTGGTCTGGAGTTTCTCATCCGTGCTACTAGAGTCACTATTCAACATGACCGACGACATCCTTGTCGTGATTAGTTAAGCCAGATGAACCCTCCGAAGTCAACCAAAGATTTCACTTTTTCATAAGGTCAACTAATTCTCAAGTAGTGCAAGTGAGCCGAATCAAGAGCATTTGGAGATCCATCTAACGTACGGTTGATCATCTGACATAATAACCACGTTTCATATTTGAAAAAATTAGCTTGCGTGTAACCGCCGGCTCTTTCGAGGGTACCAGAAGTGGGTGCCTTAATAATACAATTAACTGCTGGATTACAATTCCATTCGATATGTCTCCGTACCAATTATATTGAGTAATCCTCAATAATGTTCACATTTCATGACTGCGGTGTTTATTTCCTAATGGAGCTAACTATGGTTCAGTTAATCTACTACAGACTAGTGTGTGATAGCGACACAGTTAAATATCTATACTTACAACATTGTTCTAAAACAAGATGCTGTGAGAAGGCGATGTCGACCTGTATATTAGTACAAATTTGGCAACGAGACGACAGTAGAGAAAAATATATGTATTTGATCCACACTGGCAACATAGCTTTGTCACTAGAGAAGTCAGTGTTTGTATGTGTTGCTTTACAAAGAAATCTGGCATTCGGCCCACGATGCACGGGACCAATGGAAAAGTTAGAAATCATGAATGCAAAAAATATGAAATTCTGGACAACAAACAGATTGTTGACAAGACAGACTCCACTCGCGGTGTTTTGTGCACAGTTAAGTCGCATAAGAAGGAGAGGGGAGAGAATTTTTGCCAGTGCATGTGTGCACAGACGCAAAGACATGTGCACACGAAAAAGTGAGGGTATAAACGTTTCGAACAAAGGCAGCTAGATTGATAGCGGCAGTCTGACATTCTGGAGGGGTTAGAACAATAAACGTCTAATGGGCATATCTACTACTGCTAGTTGAGGTATGATTTCGAGGGGGTGGCGGAGGATTATGGCGAACTCGGGGTCCATAAGACATAGACCTAGAGGGAGATCCTGAGAAGCGGTAGACCAAGGAAGGTGTTTGGGCTCGGTTGGTGGCTGAGTCAATCGATGGGCCAGCCTTTGTCCTCTGAGGAGGCTGCTTGTTAGAAGAATGTGAGGAGGGATTAGAATTTCCGGCCGTTGACTGGGAGGCAGATTGAGCAAGTCTGGAGGCCACTAGGCGAGCTCGTATTCGTAATTGTTCCCGTTGAAGTTCCGCTTGCTCCTGTTCAAGTCTATGCAGAAAAAGATGCGAACAAACGGCTGAAGGATGGCAAGGCTTCATGTATCACATCTGTGGGAGTGATTTTGTGACTAAAGGCAGTGATTATTGTGAAGTTGTACTAGTCTGAACTGTAAAGAAAATTACGAATATCGGCTATCCGAACCTTAGAATCATCAGCCAACAGCACGCATCCCAAAAGTGGACCGGAAGGCAAAGCATAAATGTTAACGAAAGTACAGCTATTAGCAAACTTATTTAATAGTGCCTCAATTTTCTAAATTAGTGCTTTAATTATTGGGCATAAACCGTATACTCTCTAGTCCAATTTCAGATATTAACATGTTGAAGAGCACTGGGTTGTAAAACATTGGGTTTGGATATCATCATTTGCTCATTAGAATGTTATTGGTAAAAGTGATCAAAACACTGTTCGTAGATCGGTCTATGATTGAACAGAAAATACCACTAGAGCCCCCATCTAGTCAGATGAAACCTACTGCCACTCTCTGCTTATACTCGTACAGTTCAAGTGTTATCTCACTTGTACGCCTCGGACACCTGGTGAGTGTGCAGACCAAGACAAAATATCATCAAAAATACACCGGCATCGGAATATTTAACATTCTGCGCTGTTACCACTATTCGTGAGCGTATAGTCAGCTGCGAGGTACCAAAAGGTTACGATAGTTCTTTTCCTATATCGATTAAAGCGTTTTGAAGGGTTGTTAAATTTAGCAGCGATCTTGTTATTTCCTAACCAAGAAGCATACGATTGTCAAGATAGGATGAAAATATTGGCCTCAGAAATGCTATTATTACAACGGTTTTTTTAACGCATCGAGTATTCTTGCCCGATGCAAACAACAGGATGAGTAAAGTGCATGGTAGATATCTTCCATTTTGTGTCAAATTGTGAAAATTCTGCCTCCATGTTTTAAAGTAAACGTCCGTTCGCTCGTCCATATTATTCGGCCGGGCCGTTAACTGCGGTACAGGCAACGCCACGATATCTATTCATCTTTCGATGTTTTAATGACAGTGTTCGAAAGAACTGCAAAATTTAGGCAGCCGCATTTTCGGTTATTATTCAAGCGCCGTCAAAGTGATTGTATTAAGACAGTGAATTAACACGGACTGCGCAGGGTGGGTTTATATCCAAGAGGATTGTCAGTATCCTTCTCAGCAGGTTTCTGTCAATTCTGTTGCACACCGTTCTTCGGTAACTAAAAGAAGACAAACGTTAATAATCCCTCTGGGACTGCACCTATCCACGCTGACAAACTGCTAAATCAGTCTGTATTTCAAGTTGAATAATAAAAAATAGCATATACCAACGGACGTTGGTAAAAACCGTCGATGTGCGAGTGACTCGCCTCCAGTTTTGAGCACTGTCTATTTTATTTGCTCATGCACGCAGGCTGTCAAATCGATGCTTAACACGTGGCAACGAGAGAATAGTAAGGACAGAGTCAAGATGTGTTGAAAGAGTTGAGGTGGTTAGAGTATGCGATATTGTGTTCGGTGAACTTGTCAAAAAGTTGACGGAAGTCTTAGTCAAAACAACGGTTTAGGAGTTCACGGTGGAGTAAAATTAAATGATATGTAGGCAACCCGATTTTACAGAATGAAAAATTGTAGGACTGACTCCCGGAAGAGATCAGTAGAACAGGCCAAAATAATGTCAAAATAGTAGATACGAACAAGTTTACTAAGACATTCGAAGTAATGAGTGTAATAAAACGAGTCCGCAGAAAATCCCTGAATAAACGTACCGCGCCATCGCATCATCCAATTCATCGAATGTGGTATTTAACACCGGTTGGTCGGTGTTCACATTGCTCACTGACTTGGGTGAAACTACTATGCCAGATGATAGCTGGGCACCGTGTACAGCCTGGTTAGGTTTGGAGCTCAGGAACGGCTTCAATGGTCTTCTGTGCACTGTTTGTTCCGTACGGTTTTCGCCTACCAACTGACGAAGATGCATCAACTCGGCTTCCTGTTGACTGAGACGGTTGGCCGCTCGGGCTGCGTTCTCACGTGACAATTCCAACTGACGACGTACGTGGACCAGTTCCTTGAACAACTCCTCCGGGGAAGGATGCAATGTCTGACTCGATGACTGCTCTAAACCGCCGGTGATTACTTCCAAATGGTCAGCACTTCCCCGTGATCCGCTGAAACTCGTATATGAGCTGGTTTGAGTGGACCACGTCTCCTCGGAACCGGGTGCTGCGAATGACGGGGCACTAGAGCTAGGAGTAGGCCTAGACGAGAGAGGTCCTTTAGCGTACAATGGCGCTCGTATGGAAGGTGACTGAGTAGGGCCGTTGTGAGAGTGACTAATGATGACAGTATGAGACGGCGAACTATCACGGATTGATATCGATTGCAGCGGAGAAATCGAGTTCTAGTGGAGATGTAACAGGAAAGAACATGGAGTATGAGTAATGTTTTTACGTGTGTTTGTAGACCCGAGTCCTGCTTCACTGTGTCCAAATCCGAAACGCATTTAACCAAGTATAAATGAAACAGACTAAGTGACTTCATATAAGCGGACCCCCATAATTAAGAGTCAGAGTATGGGTGTTCAGCCAAAGATGGAGCGAATCGAAATGAACACATACTACAAAAGGCGTCTGTTGTTCTGCGTACACGGATGAACAACTCTACAACAGTTGATTATCTAAACGATTAGAATCTTTCCATCAATTTGAAGTAGAAAAGTCAGGAGTAGGAAAAGAAGAAAACTGAGGAAAGCAACGAGCGGCAAGATGAAAAATGCTGATTAAAAAATGAAGATCAAAAGCTGTAAGACAAAATTGGGAGGCTAAATTGGAGCGAACTCGGAGAGAAACGAATGTGCAGGCGATCAAAGGGACAAATGCTTAAGCGCGTGCTCCAAAGGCAAACGCAAATGTGCAATCGTGCAAGGGATTGTGTTACAAACCTGTCTCAACTCCTACTCTAGACTAGTTTACCAGTCCAAATGTAGCTATCAAACACGGATTGAGTCAGTATAAATAAATGTCTGTCTATATAAATACACATACACAGAAAGAGCATGACCTAGCGATTTGACTTACAGTTAAACAGAACACTCAGTGAAACCAATGTAACAAGAAGAGTTGGAAAAAAATCGGTCAACTAAGTTCATCAACGGTGAATGACTTGTGGTGGGAATGGGTGAGCCCAAATTTGTAGGTCGCTATTACAGACACATGTTCAAAGTTAGTAATTTTGAGAATAAGAAAAAGAAACCTGCAACATAACTCGAAGTTTTAATTACATCCAAAAGTAATGAGTTGGTCAATGCAATGTGGACTGTTCAGCCCCATTGTTTACGACAGCCCTATGTCATCACATGTGGACAGGCCTCACATAAATAACGGTTAAACCACTCAATAACGGTACACACAAGGTTTATCGTGGTCTGCTTAGGTCTCCCCTAATTCGCAACAGTTGACTAAAATACGCTATTACATTTGGTAACAGGCAGTCGAGGAACAAGGTTGAATAGTGCAACTTACATGGCCACGAAAGCTGTTGGAGACTGTGAAAAGTTCTACAGCTACCAGTCAGTCGACAGGATGGCACAAAACTGATCGCAGCCCTACCTGACAGAACCGTCCAAACGGAGTTGATCAAGTTCCGGTCAAATGAGCAAGTGAATCAAAAACGTACAGTTACGAACACAAGGAGGCACAGGCGTGCAAGCATGTCGTACACTACGGTCCTTCCAATTCATTTCCTCATTCTTATGAAACATGTGAGACTTGAGAGATAAGTGGGACCTCTAATGAATGGCCGAAGTGACTGGTTTTATGAATCCGCTGAGTATTCGTTCGAATTCACATGTACCGCGGAGAAGACATTAACATTAGGTGAATGAACATGATATCAGGTAGGTGCAGGTCAATAGCTAGTAGTGGAGGTGCCGGGAGAAAACAGGCAATACCAAACTCTCACGTTACGGTAGATAACAGTTGCATATAATCTCTGTAGAACCAACAAATCCCAGTAGCTGTTGCCTTGACAGAGATTATACAATTCCTATCGGTTACAGCCGAAGAAATCCTCACAATAAAAACAAAACAATAAGTTGTAAGTTGGGTTACTTCAGGGAAGCAATTATCGTGTTCCAATGATTGTGAGAAAACGGATACGAGAGAACAAATTTCAACACCCTTTATATTGTTTCGGTTTTTTACTAATACGAAGATGCGACATCCGCCCAAAACGGAAACTCGTAGCAGGAAAGGACTAGAAGGAATTGGATGAACTAACAAAGATAAGTTACACATTCGCGTCAATAGCACCGGTAATGGAGGAACCTAACAAATGAAATCGATTAACCCGCTGCGGTGGTTGTGCAGTGCAAAGGATAGTACAATGACAGCGAATTTGTTGCTTAGATAAAAAAATGGACACCAACTTAGTACAGAAGCTAGCACAGTTCCAAACAGATTAAAGAAAGTAACGAAACAAGCCACCATAAACTGAACGCGATTCGACATTCCGAACACTGCAATATCAGTTAGAATGTAACAGGTCATTTGCCTTCCGGGGTGCGAATTCTTAATGTTCAAACTTAGTAACAAGGTAGACAGAGATCACTGCGCGTACTTCCAAAGAGACGGTCTCATACGTGAGTGATATTGCTCAATATAGCTCCACCAAAATACCCCGGAATCACAGTCGATTTCTTCGACCGGGGTGTAAGAATCACCACTAACTTGTAACAACCTAGCTTCTTACAAACAGTATGGAGAAAAAATCGCAACCACATCCGGTCCAGCAGCTGGTAGCAGCACGCAGCCGCCAATCCGCTTCGCAAGCAACCCAGAACAGTCTGCCCGAGAAAATTAGCTCGCTACGACTACATGCACGTGCTTGTAGTACGAGTGACAGTCCATCATATGACAACGAGGATAACTACCCAACCCGAGAAGCATTTTACGGATGGATGATTCACACCGGGTTTCAATCAAACCAGGAACAACTCAACCACAGTGCAAGCAGATGATTGGGCATTTGTGCCCGTGAACACGGGAGGAACTAGGTCTGTGACTGGCCTTGTCTAGGTTTTCAATAAGCATCGGCTGTTGATTTGTCCTAGGCTGGCGCAGCAGCGGCTAGCAAAAACAACGATCACCTAAAGATTTTTTGGGCATGAAAGCACGTAGCCTCGGGCGCGTATAAGGTTACAAATTCAAACTAGCCTGCCAAACTGACTAGCACGTGGGAAACAAAGCGGTGGGTAGTACCCCAACCCAGACAGTGCGCCAACACTGAAACAAAAGAACAGAGACGGACAATCGCAGGCAAATCAGACAGAGTGGACAGGGAAAAAGAGGGTAAGAGCCGAGTGACCTATTGGAAGCCATCGAGGTCGTCTAAAGTGGATTTCACATTCCGGCCTAACTATGTAGTTCGTCTGCTACGAAATACTGATTGCCGGAAAACCCAAGGAAGCATTATACAGTCGAAGAGTGATGGTGTACAGCTACAGAAGTACGGGAGCAGACAACCACAACCTAATAAGTAAATGGAGAAGGCTGTGAGAGACATTCATCACACGAGGCAAGAAATAATCTAACCCATGTGTCTATGTTTCTGTCAGGTTAACAGAGTAGGTTGAGTGGAGGTTAGGAAGCATTCCCACAGTAAATCGTTCAGATGTGATGAATCAACTCTAAACTTTAAAATAGACAAAGGCTGGACAGGAAATGCCACTGAAATTCGAAACACACCCGAAAGATCCCATTTATAGTGTGACTCCTCAGGAGGTGCAAAACAGAACACTGTAAAACTCGCCGTTGCGGGCCAAATCGGAATCGCTGACCACGTGGGGCGTTGACTGCCAGGTCCTGTGCCGGGCCTTGATCGAACAAACATAACTAACTTTATAGTTCACATCATCTCTTGAAATGTGGGGCACGTCGGGAGACGTTGCATACAAGATACATGTTAAAGAGGTAACTGACCTGAGTGTGCACAAGAATAGTTCAACCAGCGGACATAAGAACATTTACGGTCATGGTGATGAGTCTAACATAACGCTTCGGTTGACGGAACAACGACCTGTCAGTTTTGGACGAGGTGGTTCTAATCCAAACAACTATCACATTCGATTAATCTGAAAGATAACCTATTTATTGGCGGACAATTGATGTTGGTTCAACTGTTGTCTACATATGTTCAAAGTACTTATCAGTTCCGTCATGAACTGCGAGTTCCGACCCACTATTGAGTTACCGCAACAGTGGTACTTTTCCGTTGGCTTCGAAAAGTCTGAGCGGGTCATTCAGCGAATTTTGGCTGCGCGTTGTAGATTTTCACGTTCTAAAAATAAAAAGAGTTTGAAGAGCTAAATCTATTTTCACCCTCCCACTAAATCGGACAGACTCTGTGTTTCATTAATTGGTAGCACATTTTCCCCAGGTTATCAGGATACGAAATTCGGTCGTTCGGAGGAGCACTGACCCTGCCTAAAATGCGAGAACAACGGGAATCGAACTCAGACCTTAAAGTGTGACATTTTTGACGGTTGTTTAGATGGTACCATCGCATCAATCACTGTTTAACTATACAAAACCGCTTCAAAAGGAGTTGCTCAGACCAGTCAGTCTTGTAGATGTCCAACTGACTCCTCCTCAGCAGTCAATATTGGAGAACGATGCGTCCGTCACACGTGTTCTGTTGCCCCCGAAGTTATGTAGCAAATCAGTAAGATTGATCTCCGAACTGATGCCACAGGCGGGTAACCTAGCTATTGGTAGATCGACAACAGCCGATGTTATTTCGAGAGCCCCAAAGAACCCGTATGCACGAAGTAAAAAGAAAATCAGAGTTAGACGCTAGTGGGAGACGAAATACTGGATGCTGAAGTCTTCTTCTAGGGTACATCCTCTTCCGCTCTGACCACTTCAGTGCCAGTGAACGGCAAATGGGCGGCGTAATGCCTCCCAACCACCAGAATATGCCGGTTACTTCAATGCTAACGAGAGATGCCTCTGGCGAAATTTATGGAGGACTGTGGCGCTAAGTGAAGATATCATTGTACGGTTCAACCATGTTTGGTGTCATACACCGCTCTACTGGAGGGTTTCCAGCTCAACTGCGATGAAATTTTGAAGCAACTAGTCATTGCCTAATCATGAAAGATTTCAACGAATATGGTATTCATTGGAGAAAAGAAGCTTATACCAGTAGGTCGGACCGGTTTTTTCTGAATCGCTGTTTCGACTGATCTTCGACGAGTTCTGCTTAAGACAACATGTGGTGGTCCCTACGCGACTGCATGCCACTCCACGTTTGATCTGGCGTTTTCCACACTAGACTCCGACATCAATCGCATAGATATTTTGACTCCGGTGGAGAGGAGTGACCATGCGCTGTTGAACATACGGTGGGCAAGAGGTGAATCGAGAGCAGCACCCACTCGAGTACGACGGAATATCTGGGGAGTTTCGTATGAAAAAAAAGAGGCCGCCACCACTTTTGACTGGGGTGATAGTGTGATCACAGCTGGCGCGCTTTGGTGCAAAATAAGGCTGGTTCTCATGAAACAGTATGCACCGATGTTTCGGAATCGGTCTCATACAAAGAGGCCTCCTTGGATTGATAGCGAATTGCGTGCAATCCTAAGGCACAGAGACTGGCATTGAATGAGCTATTGAGACGTTCATGACTCCTACGACGCGTATCGGAGAACAAGTAGACTCGGCTGCAGAACCAAACAAGCTCTGAGCGTATATCCGACGAACCAGTACAGGGAAGGTGGGAATCAAGACACTGATAGGTCAGCATAAAGAAAAAGTTGTTTAATGATCTAGACAAGGCTCAGTTAATGATTCGACACTATGTTTCGGTCCACTTCCAGGATAATAAGCGAGCCGGCCTACATGACGGTACCGAACCATACCTTGTAGAAACACTGTTCTCTGTTGAAGAAGTGGATCGCAAAACGAGGTTGACAGATACCCACAGACCTCCCGTCTTGGACAATGTTTACCCTTCGCTGCCACGTGAACTGGCAATGGAATGATCTGCACTCCTCACGAAATTTCTTCAGGAGCCGAGGAAAGAATGCGTCTTGCCAAGAGGATGGAAACAAACAGTAGTCAGGTCCACGTACAAGGGGGAAAACGGTCGGAGACTATCAACTATCGACCAGTAAGCTTATCTTGTGTGTTTGGTAACGTAAGGGAGTGGCCGATAGCTCATCGTGTCCAGGAACACATGGACCACCTCACTGAAAGGCATCACGGGTTCTGAGGAGGATGATCCTGTTTGAAAAATCTCATTCTTGCCAGAGAGCTGTAGTGAAACTCTTAACCGTGATGGCTTGAGTACCCACTAACAAATAACGATATCTCAATTAGTCAATGAAAAGGTCAAGCCAATGGTTTGAGTCGTTATTATTCGGATTGATGTACAAGCTGAATGCAGTGGCACTCTTGTCCTGTCCTAGTCAGTTACGTTGTTCCGTGTTTCGATCTGGGTCCAACCGCGTCATGTGTGCCCGCGTGTCGACAGCACTGAATCACATCCAGCTGGAGCGTTCCATCTGGCTTAGCGTGGAGATGGTGCTGCGTGTGTGTGTGTGCTCGGAGGTGGAAGGGAGCTTTCGGGATGGTGAATGCGTGGACGTGCAGTGCAAGAAAGGGCAGTAAGCGACACGTAGACTAGTCGGCGTGAGAAAGCGAAACGACGGCTCCAGAGAGATAAGTGGAAGCAAGGGTCGAAGACAAGGCTGTAAACGTTGTTTCTTGAGTTCAGCAAAGCTTTTGACAAGGTTCATATTATCATTTGCTCGTTAAATTAAAAACTCACGCTTAGCTCACCCACAATAGGCTGGATGGCAGATCTTCTCCATGGCAAGGCATTCGCTGTCACGACCAATCAACATTTATCAGATTAGTTGGTTGATCCTAGTGATGTTCCACAAAGACCAATGTTCGAGCCCTTGTTGCTTTTGATTTTCATTAACGACCTATCGGACCAACTACAACCACCTGCCCTTATCTTCGGTGATGAAAGAAAGATATGGAGGATCATCCCTTCAGATTGGAAAATGAAATATTGCAACAAGAATTGGACACGGTGTCGAGATGGACAGGTCAATGGAACCTATCCCTAAACCCAGTGAAATGTCCCTTCATGTAAGTAGAAGACGTCAGAAAATATCATTTGGGTGAGGTATTGTTAACATAGCGTAGAAACGAACGAGATTTCGGGGCACTGGTGTCTGATACCCCCAATACACGAATTCATACTAAGTGGGAGTGCGCTAGGAGAACGCTTGGGATAATGCTCTAGGTTGTTGTAGGTGGGCATTTTTGTTGAGTTTTTCGTCTCACATCCATCTAAAACTGAAGTACAACTATGCAGCGGTGTTCACCTGTACACAGGTAGATGCCTCAATTTGAAAGAGTACAGGAAGCAGACATTTATATGGTTGTTGAGGTGAAGTATCCCAACCATAATCAGTGGCTGCATCATTTAAACATGTTGTCCCAGAATTACCGGCGACTCCGTAGCGATCTTATTGTGATGCCGAATTTCACGAGGTAGTATGAGGGAGGATCTCAGAGCAGATTCCGCTCACCGAAATGAGAGCAAATTTCGTGGTCAGTCTTTTACAGTTCTCGGGCAGTTACCAGAAAGCTGCCTCAACAGGCCGTTAATGCGTGGAGTGTGCCACCAGCACGTGTGGTGTGGCCTCTAGAAGCATACATGAAAGCGTCTTAGAAAAATGAGGATACGTAATGTTCTGTTTATTCAGATGTTGAGGTGTTCAAGGAAGAGTCTTACACAGCCGGTGACTCCTGCCTTTTGTCAATTAACAAACAAAGTGAGCAATGGCTGTTCAGGGAGTTCTGCAAGCCTCTAGGGTTATCTTCTGTTTCCCGTTGGTCCATCAAAAAGTCCCCCTGCCAGTCAGCAGTTCACGTTTTGTTAAACTCACAACGACTTTGCTTTTCATTCGTGTAGTGATATACTGTCTTTGGGACGCCGTCCCTTTCACATACTAACCCTGTCTCCGGTCCAACTGTAGCACCACTTCGGACTGCGTTGGTCGCATTGTTGAGGGTTAATTAATTAACGTGTTTTATCTAACCTACTGGCTTTTGTTCAATACATCACTGAACCGCCATTATCACCGGTCTTCAACCTTTGACTTCTGGACGGGTTGATATATTGGCGTCACATAAGCTACATCACATTAACCATTTGTTTTTTCGACACCGATCTGTCACCCATTCTGGACAATGAAAGATAGTCCTATGGACTAGCGTTACCGTTCGATTCCCAAGCCATACAGAATCAATGACGTGCGTGTTGAGTGCTCATTGGGCCAGTGCCGCCGACCGAGCAATCTAACTCGTTTCGCGTGTGTAGGCGTCGTGGAAGAGGATCTAAGGTTAGCATGTATACATTCAATGAACTGGATTCCATTGGCCAGTAATGATGAACAACCACGGTGTCCACTTGTAAAACTCACAACCGACGATTTACGAAGAAGCATTGGCACCACCTTCAAAAACGGTATGACAATGAGTTATACAAGTGCTCAATCGCCATCCGTTTACTGGAAGGAAGAAAAATGGTTTATTTGGAGAAAAAGAGATGGGACTTAAAACCCTATGTTTAAACACAACCACCTAGCGCTAAGATGTTCACATCTTGTGAAATAACAACAGAATTGCAACTGGGAGTGAGACAACACATAACAGAGCAGTTTTCTGGCATGTACATAAGTTGCAACAGAAAGTTAACTGTAAACACAGTGGACCAGATAAACAATGCACTATCTACTTCAAATGTGTTTTACATTTGACAACCAACACATACAGTGATGTAGGCTTACAAAAAAGCTACAGCATGCGCTTCCCCACACACAGTGAACAATTTCATCAGAGCAGAAAAATATGATATATATGTTGTGTCGTGTATACGTTATATGCGATGTTAATATTTCGATTATCTTCATCAGTCGCAAACGCAAAATATGCCGGTTATGTCATATGAATAAAAACAAACAGGGACTAGACACGGTTACAAGCACACCAAGTGTTGTGCAACCACAGTCATGGCAACCTTCAACAGTAGGCAACGTGAGGTATTTAGCAGATGTTGTTTCAATGCAGCCAGTATTGTTGTAACGAAAAAGCGTTCAATAAAGCACAATCATTATTGTCCAACTCGATGGTTTCCACGCTACGCGCGCGCTCGCGTTTATGAATTAGAATTCCGGTCTACAACAGCCTCAGTTTCCGCTCACACGTCGTGTGCACTTCTGTCCAGTTTGTGCGTGTGGCCGGAACCTTCTGTTGAGCGGTTTTCCGTCTGCCACTCCTCATTCGTTGGTCCGGTCTCGCTGGGCGATGGCTCGTCCGGTCGCTCGTGTTGCCCAGTGTGGGCTTTGACCGTATTCTACGACCGTGCTGGGATATTCCTCCAGTTGTTAGGATAATCGTGCCCCAATCTCATCCGCTCGGCCATGCAGTTCCCGATCCGTTCGCTGTGGGCTTTTGGACGTACCTCCCTGCCGCATCGAGGTATACCCTCGAGAATCAGGATACTCGCACCTCCAGTTTGATAATCCACTGCACTATGATGCTCATCATCCAAGTATAACTCCACGGGTTCATACCGATGCCTAACTGCCACGCAGTTAAGGTAATGATGGAGCCTAATTCGCGAAACTCTGTGTCTAAAACAGTGCTCATATTTAGAAGATACCACAAGTGAGTTGTAACTGGGGGTAGGACGGAACCAGTAAGGCGATATGGTTGCATGTGTACGCATCACAGAAAAACTTTAGGGAGTGTTGTCTACTTCCAGTGCACTTCGAAACGAACAATCACCACAGCACTGAAGACATCCAAACGCTGTAAGCAGCCAGAGCGTTAGGCCTAGACAGTTTTCTGAATTCTAGTTAAATATTCCAACGTGAAAGTAAAGTCCGTCTAATACATGAAAAATATGTTTCCCCAATAATGGAAAGTACAATTAATTTATGAAAGTTGTATGTTGATCGATAAAATGATCAGCACTTTCTAGGGATAGGCAGAAAATGGAGTAAAAAGAAAACGATAAATCACTCCATCAAATTGCGGAATTTGACGTCTCGAATTTCTGTGTCAGTTGAAGCCTGATTCCACCAAAACGTATTTTACCAGGGCTTCACAAACTGAAAAGGCTCCTGTAGTGGGAAAAAGAGTTTGTTGCACTAGACGGATTTTTGATGTAGGACAATGTGTGCGTTAGTTGACATCCAAAGTTAGACTAAATTATCCTTTTGTGGGACGAAAGAGAGCAAGCAAACTGAAACCCGGGAAACGGATTACACGATCAATGTGCACAAGCATAATCCACTGTCTAATACAGGCATGAATTAAAATTAAAAAGAGAAAATGGGTAAGTAAATTCACAACATAAAGGCTGCATCAAATAGATTCAGTGGTTGTTAGTCTGTCACAACTGAGAGTGTAGACAATCATGGGTGTTGTCAAATGTCAGTCTTTATATATGAAATCACGTCGAGTCAGCCTTAGCGTTTGCTACTTTCTTTCTCGATGACAAGCCATTATTTTACTATCGCGCTATACACGCAGTGCATACTGGCCACTAGAAATTATGGACTACAGCGAAAAAATGTGTTGAATCATGCAGTATGTACCCAAACTAGCAAATTCGGTAACAGGTTAAGTACAAAAATCTTCAGTGTAGTTCTTAAGCGTCCGTCGTTTGACGCCATCAAACCAGCTACCCCAACAGATCCGAAAATTCCAGCGCAAGTAGCGGTCATCAACAGATATTTCAGGAGTAGTGTGTGCTCAAACAGGCCTAATTTTACAACACTAAAAAAACTAGAAAGACTAATTAGTGAACAGCTTTCCTAATACATACCTAGCTTAGTACTATTGACTACCAAAACTGGCTACTGGTCAGAATTTTAAGAGTTGTTTTCAATGCTCCAATCACAATGACATCTGAAACAACCACGAGAAGTTATACGGGCACGTAAAGTTGACCTCAAGCTTTCGTGTGTTGCCATCTGCTTCTGTTCAGTGCTCAGTAGTTTTCGTATAGCCGCTGTCTAACAGTTATTTTCTAGCCCTATTTCACCATTCTCTACGCACACCAGTATTTTCTTCAATGTACATTTGCTCACTTAAACAGTTTTCATACAGCTCTCGGCATTATTGGGAGCTTATTAAGTGCTTTGGATCTTTCTAGTTGTTTGCGCAAGATCGATAGAAAGTCCGACATTATAATTGCTAATCGGTTCTCATCTAAGTTTAGTTTCATCTGATTGTTCAGCATCTCCGTTCAACCACTCGTCTGCGCGTAAATCCGATGGGTCTGTATACATCGACCAAACCGATCTGGTGAGAACATTAACGATGATAACTTTCCAAAAAGGTAGAATACGTTGTTTTTAGTTCCAAAACATTCATACATCTGCAGAGCATAGTTCCAGCGATTGACCCACAGACTACATGGCTTACTTCATTCTTGATTCAGAGTACTCTATGGGCGACCTATTAGACAGCAGACTCCGACACATCAGGATACCTCACTAACCAGTAATCTGAAAAGATTTACAGACGTGACTCAGGTCCAGATTGAATATATAGGCCACAGAATATTAGCAGCGTTCTATTTGAGTACTTGTTTAGCGCCACACTACCTCATTCAAAAATGGCTGCTAACGTGTGTGCAATGCAACTATTGTCAATATAAATCTCCACAAGACATTACGGCAGTTGAACTGTAATCGAACCTAAGACCACCAGGCACTGAAAATGCAACCCAAATCACCAACCATTTGTCTGATGAGAACATACTTCAGTCAAAATGGTGCTGTTTGAGTATGGCAGCAGTCATTCTTGCTGGATAATTAAGACAAATGAACTCATGACGAAATGGCATCAGATCAATATACTAATGTACAAAGAGTATCGCCATAGTTTGTATACTGTAGCCCTACCTATGCGAAGAAGTACCTCGTTCGTTTAAAAAATCTGATCATACAGAGAAGTAGCACAAACATAAAAAACAGACAACGTCCTACAAAGTTCACATGCAAAACTTGGTTCTTATTAGGATCACGTACAAATATAGTTTGTATGTGTGAGAGCTCGGTATTCTACACAATTTGGCAGGCCGTATCACTGTCTGGTCTGTTGCCAATGCATCCCAAGGGTGACCGTTGAATCCCTGTAGGCATTACTCGTGAGTGACCAATCCCAGAATTAATTTTTGGCGGAACTGACAGACTAGCGGCTATCGACCTCGGCTGGAACGACCATTGCACCTTCTTTGTTCAAAGTAAAAATTAAAAACACTTAAACTTTATTCCCCGTCCGATTGAGCTTTAGGGTAATCTCAAGCGTTCGCAAAGAATCTTATAATATGGTGGGTTAAAGCGAAATAAATGATCTATCCCTTGAAACCTAAAGTAACCACTACACTGAATTGTCAAGTCAATGACAGCACAGTCGGATTCATTCAACCGAATGTTCTAACAGAGAATGCTAGAGGGAAAAAGAAGGTGCGCTATAGTTAGGCTTTTCAGAAAAACTGATAGTGATGCCAAAGGCTTTCTATTTCTAGTAAAAATGTGTTTATCGGCTCCAATAATGAACGGTCGACACTCTTTTCATCCCGTGTTGGTTTTTATCATTACCCACCAAGGATATGCCCTTTACATGTCGGACAGAAACCCATAGATGCTCGCATTACGTAACTGCGGTGTACTATCAACTTATCGTCTTCCTCCCATAGATTGATTCGTGTGTACGCACATGTTCTCCGGTAGCATATCAAACCAGCCCAGTTGTGAGACCTGTTGATCGAAATTCCTTCGACAGCTTGGCTGCGTGTCATTTCAGCTACTGATTGCCTCCCAATAATTCAGTTTTCCCTATCGGACGGTTCTCAGTGTGAGTATGACCACCAACACTGCTCATGATGCCCAAATGGATAGCACGTTGTGGAACAAGTCGAATGAAAATGATGAAACTCCACTGTCAAAAGGTGATGATGCACCTAGTGAGTCTCATAGCACAAGAGCGAAGACAAAACACACAAAAATCTCATAACAAACTGGTTATTAAAAAGGGGTGCGACAGTAAACAGTTTCAGATAAGGATAGAAACATCTTGGATTACTATTTCCATGCAAACCAATTGTTAAGTAAGAGAAGTCACTTTGCATCGTTCGCTCGGAAACGATGGCGAACGAAAACAAGCAGCCAACAGAAGTCATGCGTCATTGGTACGCACAGCACTCAGCGCAGTAAAATGGGCATTGAAAGTTTTCTCGAAGGAGGCTGAACGTAATGATCAAATGTGCAGTCATATAATTGAAAAACCGGAACAGCACACAAAGGAGTTTGAAATACACTTCCAAAAAACAGGACCGCATGACCGATCCCCAACTTTGCCACTGCAATAGCTGAACCGAGTACGACATCATTTTATCAAATTTCAAGTAAGAAATCTCGAGACACTCCTCGAGCGAAGACAGATTACTGAAAGAAGGAGTATTAGCATACAGAAAAATGAACCACCTCTTTTTGAACAACTTACCACAAACGTCAGCACACAAGTGATCAGCTGTTATTTTCCAATCCCGTTCAAATGTGAAAGCCGAACTAACAGAAGCGGTTGAAGAACAAAAACTCTATGAACAGTAACATGTTTAAATTTCACCCCAGTTCAACGTAAGATTCGGTGGTCTGAATTCCATTAGCATCAAAGATAGCAATACGTTAGTTCTCGTTGATACTTTACTGTCATATAACCCCGAAGAAAAAAGCGAGCCTCAAGCAACTATGTCCATACTTGAACACAGTATTAAGGTGCCTACACTTTGTGTGCAAACCGTCATCAGCAAGACATCTTTCAGAGTCCCGCGTCATTAAGTGCAGTTACTTCGCAAATAATTCGACTCTATGAGTCCCGAAGGCCCCATCCTGGGAGACGAATCTGACCAACAGTGCCTAACCCCTTCGTGAACGACTCCATTTTTCTACGTCAGGTCATCAGCTGTCCATCTCGTACCTTAAGCCAGCCGGCTACAGCATCGGCGGAGTGCTTGTTGTTGCAGATAGCAAGCTAAAATCCTGAACAAATGGGCCTAACCATCTAAGCATGTACAAAACTAAAGGCTGAACAAAAGAACTCATCAAGTAATGACTACAAAATACCCATTCCTTGAACGTTTCGTTGTTTACTCGTTGGTGCCATCAGATGCGAACGTCCGACTTGATCCCAAAACTGTAGTAGGAAGTAAACACACTTCGTTAAAAGACTAAAGGTCTTGACCATCTTGTTGATGGTGACCCAAGCGTTTGTTGAACAACTAAGTTGTACGGGTGCGGGATTATTCGGCTGACCAAAAACATCTGCGTATCTTTGGTCCAACTTGTAACCTCCATACAACAGCCAGTTGGTGTTGTTCTCAAGGATGTCCCCTGTTGAGGGAAGACTACTACATTAAGAAATTTAGTCAGACAAATAAGGAGCCCAGTGGTTTGGCAAGAGACTGGGTAGGGTAGAACACAACCGTGTAGAGAGACCTCGACCTGTCGTCACCGTAGGTGACGCAGTTTGACAAGTGACATCCTGATCCACGTTCACCCTCCACAACTTTGTTTACCTGAGCAATCGCAAATAGAACTGTCGCAATATCCACCAATTAGATGTCAGTTCCACTTGCGCGTGCGCCCCATTACAAATGACTTCATTTGTGACTTTACATTAGGCAATAACTGGGGATCTATAAAACTCACAGAACTACTAGGAGTACCTAGCTGAAATCAAAACGTAAGAGAAAGATCATGGGGATATGTGATATCCGAATAGCCAAAAAATCTTATTCTGGTACGTGGATGGGACGTTGCGACATCGTTGAGACGTCGATGGGGCACACCTAAGTATTGGAGCATCTGTTGTTTCGAAAATTTTAGCCGCAGTCTGTTTTCACTGGCAGTTCTGATAATACAACTACGTACTTTTTTTCAGTGTGTTCAATCGTTTCAGCTAAGCTAAAGTGAGAGAAATGAGACAGTACAATAAAGAACCAATGTACATGACTATGTTGAACATGCGTCAAAATACCCAAGCACTCACCCTTGGCTTAACCACAAACGGTACGGCAATCGACCTCAGGTTGATTGTACTCGTGGCGTCGGCCACGTTGGCTCTGGTAAGGCGCACACTAGCGGTTGCCACTTGGCGTGGCATCAATCGGGGAGACAGATTCGGTTTGACCATTTTGACGGACAAACCGTTCGATGCCTCTGTCGGCCGGTTTGAGAACACTTCTTGCAATGAAGGAGAGGGTGAGGGTAGTTCTGCTACTTCCGTCGTTGACAGAGTGAATTTTGGAGGGTTCTGAGTCCTATCTGCTGTGTCAGTTGTGTGCGTGACCACAGACTGCGTGGAACGAAGGTTAGGAGGAAAAAAGCTATATGGCGAGCGACTAGAACAAACTTAAAACTTGATATCGGGTCAATTATAGACGAATAACTTATAAGCAACTGACCAATCACTTACAATGCATGTAAATTAGCAAAACACACGTACACAACTTTGAGGCCATACAATGTAAACATTAATGACAAAGTAATCAGATATGTATTGCCTAACTTTTAACTACTGCATATCCGGTTATTAGTTACTGGCTTATCCGTAAGCTCAGGTCCATCTTTTGAACACTGTTCTCTCAGACATTATCGTAGGATGTCGTTTTGAAATCGAAGTGCCTATGTAATCTGCGGAGAATTGTAGGAAGGCTCTCAGCTCAGCCTTTTTATCTCCACACTGTAGAGTAAACCAAGCCGCTGTCGGTCTGGACGATAACATGGTAAATCATAGAAAAACACTAGGGAAAAAAGTCATTAGCAAGGCTAGCAATAATCTTAATTCAGGGACTCCATTAACAACAGTAGGCTGATATATCAGTAACCTGAGCATCACGTGACCCGGATGAGTAATACCCGTCTCACCAAACTATGCACTGTTACTGGTTAGTCCAATGAGTTCATATTCGTTCGTTTTTCATTTGGAACTAGTGTTACTGATGAGGACCACAAGTGAGAGAGACAAGGATAGACAAATACAACATCGCACAGAACGAGATAAACTTTTAAAGTAAAAATTCCTCCGTTTGTTAACGATTAGAGGGATAGTAACCATGTCCTGCACGACATAGCAGATAAATTGAAGGTGAAAACCTGATACACAAGCTATGAGACATAAAAACGCATTGCACCTTCGCAACATATGAATTAAAGAAAGATCGGGAAAGAAACTAGACAGGGTTTCAGCCATAAGAGAAGTCAACAGTGCAAATGAAGGAAAGTCTATTACCTAGACCAAACCGATACCATTATGCAATTCATCATGAGAAAACGCTACCAAAAGAAGAACTGACTTAATCTGTGCATAAGAAGACTAGAGACAGATTGGAGTTCTACCGCGACAAACATCGCCGGTTATTTCATTTACTGGAATACCCATGATACTGGAATATGATCGACTCTATGGCTTGACGACCAATCTGATAGTTTTCGACTGACAGAAACTATCAGATTCAGTGACATTAATTTTACCAGAAAACAAGCGACCATGGGAGCGTTTCACGCTGGTTTCATATTGTATTCACCTGCTTGTTTATGATCGCATTGAAACACCCTGCACTCAACAGTATGGATACAAACATATAGGTGACTGGTTCACTATGTAGCTTTTCTTTTCATTTTTTCTCTAATCTCTTGAGAATTATCTTTGCTGACCTAATTGACTACTCTGTTTCATGAACAAAGTTTGTACACACTAGTATGACAATAAAGCGCCTGTGTTGATTGATGAGTATGTGCCCGATCGATGCATGAGAAATTATATATATATATATGCATGCATTAAAAGAAAGTCCATAACTTTCAACTGAGAGGGTTAACGGAGACCCTCCTGGCATGCTGCGTATTGGGTTAGTTGCGCAACCTGACGTCATTAAAACCACAGGAAATTGAGAATAATCAATCGGCTCTACTGGTCTAGTGTCTACACACCGATCAACAAGAAGCTTTGGTGAAACTGCGCATTTGAGAAGATCAAATGTCAAAGAAATCTTGTTTCAGTGACCACTAATATAAGATTATTGGAAAATATTCCGGGATTTGACTGATATGAAATGAATGCCACTCATAGGTGAAGTCAGCTTTCTCATTCGGATAAATTTTCCAGCCGAACTCTGGAAAAGAAACACTAGACTAGAGTTTCACCGAACGCGGTTAACACCTCAATCGAGGCAATTATGTTTAGTTAAGCGACTACGAAACAGGTAGTCAACTGACAACTGGTAAGTAAACCATGAGTATCGAACCCAGACGTATGATAAGCCATATTTATGAAAACACTAAGGGTAAATACCACAGGTCTGAGGACAGAAACAAATATTACAGTTGAAGAGACCTTAATGTGATAGCGGTTGTCAATTCCATGAGGGTTATATTTGTGTTAACCAGTGTCTATCAGCATTAGGCAACCGTTTTGGAGAAGAAAACTTCAATATCGCTGTTATTAATTACCTGATGAAACGCAATTAGAATGTAAATGTAACTGGGAGGCAATTAAAAGCCGAAAATGAAGACATGATAGGAAAACAATGGAGCGGATCAAAAAATTCCACCACGTACATCAACTCCAGTCAGGTGGACGTCACTAAGGTCAGACAAATAGCGTTCGTTCGCCTGTACTACATCGTCGGTAGATGAGTTGTCGGACAGATGAACACTATCGTAAATGGGTTCATCATCTTCCTCCACTTCGATATCTGTCATCACGCTGTCGGCCGACAGTCCACCACTAGACCGCGTGGGAAGTTGTACCATAGCTGACTGAGTTTGAAGAGAAACAGGTGAGTTTCGAGCTTCATTACCAACAGACCGCGAAACCGATTGACTTTTGACGGGCACCGATGACGTCTCCTTTGCTCGACGGACAGAACAGCAGATGGACTAGGATGGACATATAACCAGATGAATAGACAGAAAGAGTGACTTTAAACTTTTGACAACGATATGGAAAACTGTCACTATGTATCAAGCCTACGTGTAAACTGCCTCTCGTGAGCAACCAGTCAACATGAGGCCGTCAAACTGTACGCGCTTCACATGTCTTTATCCTGCGTAAACAGTGCAGTTCGTAATACAGTTAGTATGTGAGCAATGACTACGTTTCATTGGTGTTATCGAGCGACAGAATCCTCTATCGAAAGTGCATGTCCATCCTCTAGGAAAAACATACCTCATAGAAAGCAATATACGTGGTTACTAGAGTTAGCTGATAGTCTGACGACCACAGATAAGAACAATTAGGTTTAGTTGAAGCCACTTGGAAATGAAGAGACTCTATAAAAAAACTTCAGTTCAATACTCTTGAGTGGAATCGCAACAAACGAACTAAAGTAACTACTAGTTGGGTTGAAGCAAAGAATGCTAGGAAAATCGAATAAACTTTCAAGTTCTGCCGTGATTTTCAGGCCATAATGATAGAGACGAGATAGCCCACTATGTTGAACGGAACCAACTTTTAAACTCAGCTTAATACACCCATACCAGCTCGAAAGTGTCCGACCCACAAAACAAGGTGAACATACACCAAGGGGTGTGTATACAGAAAGGTAACCATGTGAACAAAATGAGCATAAATGTGGACTACAAAGGGTATCCTCTGAGCAGTGGTCGGCGCACCCATAAGTGACTATCAGCGCCATCGGCATGAGTCACAAACAAACGCATATAAACCTACACGGGCTAAGTGACGGGTGAGCGCACGCGACCTGATAGGCATTACGAAGATGAGGAGTCACAGTGCGGTATCTGACACAAAACGATTTGTCCGACTCACATCATGATCACTGGCTTTAGATTCGATCATCTGTAAACGAGCGTTTGTTGCGACGTCCGGCCCGCATGAGTCATCCCCGCTATCCGTATGTGAACTAGCATAAGGTTCATCGTAGTCGTTCACATTGAAACGCGCCACCGGACAATCGGTCTGCGCGTCAACTGACAGAGCTGCAATGGGGACTTGAGGAGAGAGAATATTCACACTAGCGGATTGTTGATCGTTCGGATTCCGGACACCGGGATTCTGGTGCAGTGTGTAGTAGGGGGCGGTGGATGTGATGACTATGGGGTGGTAAGCGTACTCCGTGGATAACTGGTTGTCCGAGGATGATAGAGAAGTGGCCAGAGTATTGCATGTGGATAATCTGGGATTATTGCCCATGTGACGGAACCTAGACGGGAGGGTTGCTGGGCCAGATTCGGTCTGCTGTCGGGAAGACCTGTGGCTTTCCAAAATCTCCGCGGGCGGATTGTCAACCAGCATGTTGGACAACTTGGCGAGAAGTTGAGGTAGTTCGAACAGACTGTTTGGAAGACGAGTTCGTGAGGCTCTCTGTTAGAAAGTCGTTAGGCAAGAACATGTCAGTGATTTTGAAGTAAGTGCTAACGGGTATGTACACAGATTTCTTCGTGGAGTGAGCCATTCTTTGGCAAAGATATCCTAAAATACAGTATCCAGAGAGTGCAAAAGTGAAGTAATCCTATGCTCTCAGCTGAGTACCTCATAACAATTTCCTGCCCAATGCAGAAAGGGTACACGCACTTGATGTGGTTGATGTCCTTCAAATTACCGAATCGACCGTTCGCTGAAAGGTCAACTTGTCTACCAAACAAATCGCTATTCACACATTATGGTCAGCATCGACCCTCTAACATAGTCTTGTTGGTGGTCGAACAAGAACTGACGTGACTACCCCCACACATGTACACTTATACAGCGTTCAGTGTTCGTCTGCTTGGTTTATCTATTCAAAGGAAATGTGGTCCACTGCTACTTAGACAGAGGTACTCCTCACAGTAAGCCGTGCATATTTTGTAACAGGTGTTCGATTTCACGTGGTTTGTTCGAAAGCAGATGTTTGAAATGCACTATAGTTCCCCAACCAATTGTTACGTCAACATATAACAGGACTGGAGAGAAAAACACCGAACTCACTTCAGACTCCTCTGCAACTGTAATGCCTACGAACAATTCTGTCAGAAGCAGATGCAAATTGGCCAACTCGAAACCCTCGTCGATGAGGTCACACAGGCCGTGCGCAGTGTGCGAATCGAGGTCCTCTTGTTCGTTTGGGGAGGGCCATGTGGAAATGTTTCGAATGAACTGACGCATCAGGGGCAATTGGGCAGTAACGTATCCATTCAAAAAGCGCATGTAAGGTTCCTGAGCAAATGGAGCCAAATTAAGCCCAAATACCAAAACTTTACTTATTCCTTCGTATCATGGATTACAAAAAAAGAATTTTATACACTAAAAAGAAGTCAAGTCCGCAGGTATGAGTTACCTGGGATCACTACTGAAATACTGCCAAGATCCTACCGGGAAATATAAAGTATGTCCCTATTGAACGCAGCTAGTGCGGTTCACACTCTCAGGCGTGCACGTGAAGTAGATTGCCATTAGACTGAGCTACAGACAACCCATTCTAATAAAGACTATTTAAGCATGAAAACTTCGTTTACGAAATGTCTATTCATCCGATTTGCAGTTCTTTTTTCATATTTTCATCTTTCTATTTACAATTTTCTTCATCTAAGATACTCAACATCATTGCTGTAATTAGCGGTGGGTTGAGCCAGGGTGTCTTCTGGGCAAGCGCATGACAGCTAGGACTTAATAAGCGACTTCCGAATCATCCCCTTTGACACCGATGGAACACTGGGGGAACGGACTACTCGAATCCTACTTTGCCATGATATGGGAGTGGAATAGCTAGAATAACAAACGGCTCTTACTTTAAGCCGCTACTATCGAAACAATCAGAGGACTGAGCGTGATCGAATTAGCCGCGTTGTCTCGCTGCGTTAACGATACGCGCAGGTATAATGGCAACAGAATCATCTACTGTCCGTGATAAAAACAAATGTTAAGACAACACAGTAACAGTAAACGCACACAGAAAGTTTACGAGAAAAAACAGTGGTCAACTTCACGACGTCCGATTTGTAGATGTGGTCGCAGTAAGGGAAGAGCGCTACGGTGCGGCACCTACCATCATACAGTACCAATTGCCATATGTGGCCCAGACACAACTGCACAACTTATACTCGGACACAAGAATTCACTGGCTTTGAGCAAATATTTGTGAAGGTGTAAAGCAGACAGGTTCTTATTCGATAATCTCTAGTCTGTGGACACTTCGTTTTGAAGTTGTTTATCGGCAGTATTTCCGGATTTCCTGGGCACGCCGTGATAAAAAAAAGGTGTGGATCTTGACTTTATCAAAAATTACACGAGCCGAAGCGCACACGTATGAATAGAAGAACCAGGGAAATAGATATGTGAATCATCGTGGTAGAGTGAAACATCACACTGATCAGAAAGAGAGAAAAGAGTAGACGCATGTAACAGAGGTCAGTTACAGCTATGGGCATAATTCGTAAAATTAGATAAGTCATTAAAACATGCAAAGGACTGCTAGACCAGAATGAGGAGGAGGATAACTAGCTGAATCATGGAACGTAAACAAAAGTCGTCCAGCCAAACAAATCCAGAAAGAAGTACCCCCAGAGGACAGAAACCGGTGTGTGATATAAAGATCAGATTGAGGGAGTAAACTCGGCGATCAAAATGTAATAGGTTCCACCTGGTCACGTCAAACAGCGGGAATCACATGATAACCCAGCCACTCACCTTGTCGTCAAATGCGGAGAAGTTGGCTAACGACTGCAACGACTTGGCAAGCAGGGTCAAATTTCTCTGACATGACGGTTCGCCGGGAAAAGCGCTGATCAAACCGAACAGCGACGGAGATAGAAGAGCCGGACAGATTAGACGGAGGAAAATACACGCAGAAATCAAATTGTCACAGAACTCCGCACCTCGAGTTGATTCCAAAGCAGTGCGGAAAGCACCAAAAACACGAATCAGCACTCTAGGAGATCAGAGAGGTGCGTGAGAAAAACGCCTTCTCAGACGGAGAGCAAACTGAAGAAATAACGAATGACCAGCAAGCATCGCCAGACGCCAGCACAGTAACAGTGATCATTATACCCACACCTTATGAAAATATGACTATATACTGATATCGAGGGATGAATGCACTTGAATTCATATCAGTGCTTATAAATTCGCTCCATCTTGGACGGTCAGTTTGTGTAGGCAACCTCATCTGACTGCAAACTGAAACTACACCCACGACAGCAGAGATTGATACCGAAACACATCGGCTATGAAATACCAAGATTTTTGGTCTGTACAGTGATCAAAACCCAACAAAAACCTCTTCTGTAAAATGGTATCTGACTGTACTAGTCAGAATCAAAATATGATACTGAAACTCACGTTACATTTTTGAAATATTCAGTGAAAAAATAGGGACCTGCTTGCTTTTCGAATATCATTAATATTCTCTAACAACCCGTAACCACGGATGGCCCGATATCTTCTAGAACTCACCCTGTGGTCAAAGGTTTGGATAGAACTTAAAGTGTTTCCAACAGAAAGAGACAATTGAGAGGTGCAGAACTAAAACACAGTAGAATGAACACACGTCACTTGACTTCATTTTATTGTACTATGTGCACTGAACATACTGTGGAGAGAAGCATACCATAAAATGCTCCGAAATGAGCCATTCCTGAACCTTAGAAAAAAACAACAATAACGATTAGGAACTCATACAGATTCCAAATCAGTGTCTGCAGGGCAAGAATTTGCTAGCCAATGATAATTCTTATGAAATTAGATATATAAAGTTTACAACCTATTTGCTGTGTGTAGCAGTAAGTCAAGTACATTCTTCTGTTGTGAACGCTTTTCCCCGTTCGTGGCCTGTACCGGTACATCCATATACACATTTTCCGTGTTGAGCCACACCCACGGGCGCTATGGCCCGGGCTACCGGTGGTTCAAATTGTAGCCCATGGAACGGCAGCCCAATCAATAAGTACAAATAAGGGAAGAAAAAAGCTACGCAAAAACAGTGAATGTTTACGAAGACGCAACGAGTTTGTACATGCAGGCTCGCTAGTGACTATGACATATTGACATGTCTGACAGCGCTTCCAGCCAGAAGGTATCGACAGTTACATTGCCCTCAATATTGCAGGTGGTGCTTCGTAAACGTGTTTGCGAGCTAAAGCACTCAATGTTTTAACAGCCAGTGACCACCTTAGAAATATCGGCGGTACGAATATACAATCCAAATGACCAAGCTTGCAAGATAGCAACAATCGTTTGAATTCTGAACAGTTGAGATATGCAGCAGCAACTGAACAGAAAGAAACCAGGAAAATGTAACAAGCATGCTGGCTAGTCACTAGTCAAGAAAACCGCAGAGGAGATATCAAGGTCAACGGCTTCTGCATAAACAAAACTGGCTTATGGTGCATCAAGCGTCATCGATCGTACTTAACAGAGCTGTTCTCCCTGACGATTGGAAGACTGAACAGTAAGCGTGAGCGGTAGTGACTGTTAGGCTAACAAGCACTCAGTGTTCAAACACACGCACGATGTGTATCTATTTCACTCTGACATACGCACGTTTCTCAAGAACGAAATGCATAGATTTCCGGCTCTCTCAACGTCACGGCAACCGAGCGTATCCAAGCATAAGAAGTGGACCACAGTCTGCGGTACTATCATCAGCAGATGTAAGCGCAAACGTAACGTACACATAAAGAACAGCGGATAGAGTCTTAACGAAACTGCGCTATCGGAAACACTGCTACAAAATAAAAATATGCTCGACATCTCATTTTTGGTGTTAGGTGGCTGCTGCTTGCAGCGTATTGGAGAGCACAGATGTCAACAAGAGGGTTGCCTGTTGGAGTCGAAGAAACGCACACGCACGAACGATGAAACCTGAAATAAGTGAAACTTACGCATATCACTGAGCACGCTGTTAAAGTAGAAAACGATACTCCGAAATTGATAATAGTATTTTTTAAGAAAAACAAGCGCAGATGATTGGGAATTATTTTCAAGCTGCTTTAGTCTAGACCAGTCATCGAAACAAAAGCTGCAAGGCAATCAGAAATCTCTCGAATATCAAACAAAAACATACACTGGGGTTAGGTAGCATAGCACGACCTACGCTGCAAAATAAACTGCCAGATCTACTGGTTTACAAAGAGCAGATTTGATTCAAATCCACTGGAAGAGGTAACAAATAACAGCGAATGAAACAGCTGTGTAACAGTGGCGGTATTTTCCAAAACGATGTTCAGTACAGGGGCATAGTGAATAATGGGTTGTTACTTCACAAACCCATTACAAAGAGATGCCGTGCCGCCAGTCATAAAACAGACACGCACCTGGGAAACCTTGGCAGACTGGCTTGCACAGCCCGCCAGATTGCGTGCAAGTGATGCAACAGCATAAGTTGATTTGACATTAGACTGCCAGGGGTCGACCTGCTGTTGGGCACACATGAATCGGGCGACCGAGCGAACACGGCAGTGTCGGCAACGGAAAGCGAACCAGACAGGAGGGCGGCTGAGGGCAACTTTTCCGGATTGACTTCCCACGCGGTCATACAACCCAGCACACGCTGAACCAGACGGTGGAGTAAATCGTGCAAATACTGGAGTGGAAAACGAAAAAAGTGCAGATTAACGTTGTGACAGAGAGTAGCGCGGCACTAAAAGCGGACAGACAAATCAATTCCGAAAACTACGTATGCGATGGCAATGAGGTGGTTATGGCTTGTGGTGCAGCTCGGTTTTATGTTACCGATGAAGCAAGACAGACTCGATATTGGATGATGAATATTCAGACTCTGTAAAAAGTCTCTCCAACAGTTATAAGGCAGCTCGATTTTTGCTGGAAGCGCGAAAATTCTTGTAGAACACTACTTTCTTCAAACGCAAAAATAATTTGAAACACAGTCCCTTATAACCATTTCATCAGGACAGAAAGAAGACATATTGCGATGTCTTAACATCCCATTCACTCTCATCAGTCGCAAACGTAAAACATGCCAGTTAATCAGTCGCAAACGTAAAACATGCCAGTTATACACATCATGTATATAAGGACAAACAGGGACTAGACACACACACAAACACACCCATTATTACGTAATCATGACCATGGCAACCCGACAGGTTGCATCAACGACTTCTGTGTACACAACGTCGTTTGGTAAGTTCGAATGAGCATCACTTCGCAGAAAGCTAATAGCTTCGGGTTTCGGGAGCACAACAATATCTTGAATGAGTTTAATGGGTCAACTTGATCATCTGTTGTTAGGAGGTGTTTAACAATCGATGACGTTGGATTTCGAGTAGTCAGTGCAGCAAGTTGGGACTGGTGCGTCATGTGTTGTTTCGACCACTTCGGAATGTGTTCGGCGACTCGCTGTGCTAATTGTCTGTTCTGCCTATGTAACCGTCACTGCAACTGCAAATGAACTAGTACACAACATGGGACACAGAACAGTTTGACAAACTACTTTTGCGATTGCGGAGAACTGGTCTTCTGGTGGTTTTACGTTTGCGACTGATGAGAGTAAATGAAATGTTAACATATCGCAATACATCTTCTTTCAGCTCTGACGAAGCAAAAAACAATGGCAACCTTCAGAGCGCAACAAAGTTCTAACGCAATACGACCGAGGATAAAGGAATGAGTTTCACAAATGGATATTGCCGGAATGCATGATTGGTTAGTCTACTTTCCACGCAAATAACACACATTTTGGCTGTTTATCAGAAAGAACAGCTCTGCAGACTATAACTCCCAAGGGAATAATCTACTCTGGATAGTCGGCGTTCTACGCAATTAATACCAGTAAAGGTTTTCACTATCCGGACCGACAAAGTCAAGTTATTTTTTACAAGTATTGTGATCTTCAGCCTAACGCAATTGTTGTTAATTGGTGTGCAACATCGACAACAGTAGTCACTGCTGTTTCTCACAAACAAATAGCGATGGATGTTTCAGGACCTTGTGAACTGTAAAAACTCCGGCTTGGAATCATATTTAATGGCGCTTCACCACTTCACCCCACAGATAACACAAATGGTAGTGCTTCAGTTACTTGAAGCTTACAGTTCATCTTTCTACGGTTCGTTCCTTTTTACATTAGGTTCCATGATAAATGGCAACAGTTGGTTGACCATAGCAACGAAATGAAGTGTAAGTTCAATTCAACAGACTGTTGCCATTTCATTGATTGTCACTGATAACCACATCATCCTGAGGATGACTTCACAATTTTACTGTACAACACTCCGAGTCCAGAGATAAATTGATACTATCACATCAGATGGTCTTATTTTTGCAAGACGGCCATTCTTTGATCGTTCTCGGCATCTGAAAACACACTTCTCTAACTGGTGAGAGAACCTTGTTCGTATTACAGGCTGCTCCTTTTATCTCAAACGCGAAACCTCCACTGACTCACGAAAGACCATGAGAATTTTAGCTCGAAAGCATGTGGTTCTAAAGTGGTAGATTATCAAACCGGAGGTGCGACCGGAATTCCGGCCACAACACACTCCCGGTTTCCGTTCCTATGTCTTATGAGCTTCGACCCGGCTTGTGTTTGGCCGACACCTTCTATCGGGGATGGGTGGGTTCGCTTGCCATTCCCCGTCCATTGGCCCGATCTCGATGAGCGATGGCTGTTCCGGTCGCTCGCATCGTCCCCGACCCATTCGCTGTGGGTTTTTGAACGCGTCTCCCCGCCGCTCTGAGGTACTGGGCCGAGAGTCGGAATACTTGCACCTTTGGATTGGTAATCCAGCACACTAAACCTGATGGAAAAACTGTTTGCGAAAAAAACTCAAACGTGGTACGGCAACACCATCAGCCGAAAAGACTTCCGACAAAACGCGTATCTTCACAAGATAGCTGCGAGTAAGAAAATTAACACTTATGGAATGCTTTTATGCAACAAACTGTATGTTGTCTTTTCAGTGCCAATGATAGAAAATGTTAAATATTCCCTGTAGTCTAGTCGAATAATCTGTAATAAACCGAACAAAACTAGGGTAAACCCAACAGCCGCAGCACTACTTGTTACATTGCAGATACAGAAGCTACCACAAACAAACGGAGCTACCAAAAGTATTTATTGTATACGACAACATCACATACGATGTGACCAGAACAGTGAAAGCGTCAAACACTGCTTTTTAAAAAAAAGTAGATGGGAAGGTCAATGTTAAGCAAAGACGCTCGAAAGGTAACAGAATCTGTAATATAGATTAAAGACAGTTAATAGAATGAACAGTGCAAAGCAATGAGCTCTGAATAGGGAGCGAATTTTAGATCTTCATCGCTTTCATTGATGACTTCAGTGAGGCTGGGAAAAACGGCGTACAAGAGATGGTGTAGCAAAGGGCGGCCTGAATGCATTCCCAACCGCTCTAATCCAGTTCGATGTGTAAAGTGGAGCAGAAACTGAAGTAATGCGCGTTGTGTTTTTAGAAAACGGCTAGTCACCGCCTTCTCCCTTATGTTGCATAACCGCGATTTGTGCGGTCTCAAGAGAAGAGGCCCCGATTGAAGACAAATCAAACGACTGGGCCGTGACGTGATGTCTTCTTATTGTTTCGTAGCACTTTTTACTACTGTAGTTGTGTTACGTGTTCGTGAAAAATAAACTCACGTTAATCCTCTTGATGAGATAGAATGAATGTATTTCGGAATCTTATGTTGTGTACACGAACTGTGACCGATATGTTCATCTGAATCTACAGGGTGCGGTCTATTATGTCAAAAAAACTGTTATACGAAAACATGAGCTATTTAATCAAGGAAGTTAGAGGACAAAATTGACGATACGCGCTCATCCTTTCCATCACCGTAAATCCATCAGTCATGAATACGTGAGACTAGGATGCCAATAAAAAATATGTCCGTAGGTTAAATGCTGAATTTATGGACTGATCCGGATCAGGAGTGATACAATTAAACCTACAGGAAGTAAGGATTGACAGTCACCCATTTTTGAGCTCACCGCGTAGGTTTCCCACGAGTGATCAATATAGCTTCAGAATGCCTAAATACTTGTGAGTTGTAAGCATTCAGTAGGAGAGGGAGCGACTAAGAAATGATTGATTTGAGACTTAATCAACAAATGCCCTGCAATGCATGGTGTGATACATCGTCCTCGCCGAATGTCTACCATCAGCTGTTGTGTTACTGTCTCTCAATCACTTTGTTCTACACTATTCAGTCCTGGGCTCAAGCATGTGCTGTCAACAAAAATAGTTCAGTAATTTCAAGAAAACTGATAAATACGGCGATCTGTAGATAACACAGGACTTCGTTGTTTGACCAAGGATGGAGACAATTGAGAAATCTGCAGGGATGAGATTGGTCAAGCAACACTAAGTGCTTTTTAGGCTGGCATCAGCCAGGTCCCTAAGCTTGTTTATCACACCACGACCTTTGAACCGAAACTTGACCTAGACTGTATTCTTAGGTACTTCCACTCTTGCATGTTTCCAGTTGTTCCATTTTCTGCTAAAAGGTTCTGGGAAATTGTTAGCACGAAGAGCATCGTGTAAAAATTCATGGTGGATCTGTAAAAAAGAGAACACTAAGCAGGCATAACCCACAGTTTTATGTATTCCCCTTCTAAGATTGGTTTGTAGTATACTGAGCGCTTAATGGCTCCCTTAGAACGGCGTCTAATGAAGATTTCCAACAAAAACAAACCATCCTATTTTAAAAACTCGAAGGTTACTGATATAGTCATATTGACAAAGCGGAACATCTGGAAAACTTCTATAATTTGCTCAATGTTTCGTTCTATAAGTGGTCTCATGACTGGAGACAGTAATATGGTAGTACCCTGCGCTGATTGTTACAACCATGAAAAAAACAAACTCTGACTGAGAAGGAAAAAAGGAGGTCTAATTACTAAAAACGATTGTACCCATACTCACACCTCCAACATCAAGGCGTCTACACTTTGCAAACAAAAAACCGAACTATGAGTGAAAGTGAGGTGTCATCAGCTTTCATTGCGCCGCGATATTAATCGCATTTACTTAATCGACAACCCAGTTAAACGACGACAACATTCACATAGTTGAGTCCGAATAGCCACACAAACTAGTTACCAACAAACGACTGTGTGAGTCACGAAGGCTTCGGCCAGGCAGACAAACCCGATTGTCACAAAACCATGACCTATCATCACTAGACTGTCTACACAACCCCAGGTCGATGAAAGAGAAAATGATAGTTGCTAAACGTTCAATCATAAAACCGTGAGTTCCAGGATGCTTCACACTGATGACCTGTCTTTTTGCCAACGGTAATTACATATGAATTGAAACTCCGCATTTTCTATAAGGAGTAAGAGTAGGGGCTTAAAATAGTCAGCTCGGGTAGGAAGACTTGTAATTTTGCCAGTGTGTATAAGAATCCGACTCCAAAAGTGACATCATTACATAAAACACTCCAGTTCTGCTCCGTTGTGTGACTCAACCAGCCGAGACCAACAAAGTATATATAAACCGGCAGATTAAAAAATGTATGGAAGTAACTCACCGAGGATCCGGCTAGTTTGACGAAACTTTCTACAGCCTTTGTGGCCATTGTGTTGGACCGAAAAGCCATCGAGTCATTTTCTGTTACAATAATCGGAAAGATATAGAGTAATTCAACAGGGTGATAGAACAGTGACAGGCAGAAAGATAAGCAATGTCAAACTGCAAAAAAAGATTTCTATTCTGAGCAGCTTGATTGATATTAGGTGCTAGTGGAAGTCCTGGTTGGAGACGGGAATTTGCGCTTTTTGCAAATGAAGACAATGTTAGTTTTGTATCCTTATAACCAAAAGTTGAAAATCGAACTTCACGCTCACGTCTGACCTCAACCTGTGCAGAGTGCCACTTCAGAAAGTTGTTAGAATCAATTTGGACAATCAAATTCTTCGGAAGTTGCAAACGGCAGCAAGCAACGGGCAGCCGACGAGACGCATAATCTATTATGAGAAGACTGACATATGAAATAGGCCATTCGATGCACTAGATTAAGAGCAGGTTGCAGGCTAACGGAAATAGACGAGGTTCCAAAAGGGTAATCTGAAAGCGGTGCGGATGGTCGGTGGAACAAACGAGCAAGTGGGATTATAACAACTGTTTGATGGGGATTCACGGAAGTGGGACGAATCGATCACTAAACTGTCGACTTCACTTCATCAGTTAACAGCCATAAATTAGAACAGACTGTAATGTAGCTCGAGCTGCGGTTTATTGCAACACAGAAGCGTGAAGTATCCTTGAAAAAAGGGAAGGTGAAACAGGATCGAAACAAGGCTAGACATGAGAACTAGAAATGTCGATTCAAGCAAGCCGTTATCTCGGATAGCGTTATTAATCAGCGACCTGAGTGGTCAGGAGGACCCCAACCAGGCATGGGACACCCGCCCATTTCAGTCACTGGAACAGTTAGTCTTCACATTGCGCGACCACAAAGTAGAATGTCCACGCTGCAACCTCAACCAACACTGAATGTGGTAAGTAAGGCTTGGCGCCTGCCCTATACTGCTTTCTTGATCTGATGGTTGAGCAGGTAGGCTTTGCCGACTGAGACCTCGATCATTCCAGGTGCAACATTGTCAGACAGACTAAGGGTGAACAGCCAGACAAAAAGCAAACGCATTCACAGGCCTGATCGAGTAGGTGTGCTTAGGTAGCGAGACACGATCCTATGAGCATACAGCAGAACTATTTTCTTACAGTTGCGAGACTGCTGTCTTCTGTATCAGAAAAGAAAAGGTACCCTGAAACAAAACGCACCCCGACCATGAGGGAACGCCCATAACATGAGAAACGCCACCTATAAACTTGTAAAGAACAGTCACCGTCTTGATGACTTGTGATGACACATCACCCTATGACCACTCTGTGGTTTTCCCTAACCTTTGATATTTCACGTGGACGGCGTTCATTGGGAGGAGTGTTTGGGTAAAAAAAGGACACAGTGAGCTAATTACCGCAGACTGTATTGCTTATCATGCTAGAAGTGATGAGTGTGTGCGCCGACAATGAAACTATACACATTAGTCAATTATCAACATTTCTGCGGTTCGGATGACCAAAAATACTCATTCCTGTGGACGGTTATTTATTTCAGTTAGGGCAGACAATATACGTGACTTATGCTCACGGGTCGTTCTTGCCTGCTGAACTGGTAGTCATCTCGCGCAGAAATGTACTCACCAGGAAGAATTAATCGAAAGCGGACAACTTGGTTTGAAAATGGCAGGGTTCACTCCGTACGGTCGTCCACCAGGAGTGTTCAAAAAAACATCTCGTTCCAAGTGAACGTACATTCGCCGCTAATAACCTTTAATGGGTCGATTGTAGCCACAATCTGGACGCAGTACAACCGAGAGGCATGAAATCGGAAACGACTGTAGAGTGAGTTTAATTAGAAATAAACCACACTCATCACAATTACAACCGGTTAGATCGACTTAAGACAACGCACGTAGGTCGACGACATACGAGGAGTGCTCACCCAGATTGGCCATATCGCGCATTACGAGGTTAGTCAGGAAATCCACCACTGTACCGTTGTATTCATGCAGACTGACAAGCGAGCTGGCCACTTCCTCTTTCGCTTTCACAGAGAGCGTGGACTCCAGCCACAAGGTCAAATCCATGCCGTGCTCCAGGATGAACTGAATGAAAGGAAAGAGAAAAATAATCAACAATGACATGGAAGAGTTCAAAAGCAGAGAAAGGTTGGCAGGCACTTAAAAAATAATACATCGTTGGTCCAGTACATGTTACTTTAGAACGGCAAAGCAATTTTTATGAGACCACGTAAATGCAACATACAGCATTGGAAAAGAATAAGAAAGCTGTACGAGCGGTTGTAAGGCTGAAAACGGAAAAAAGCAATCAAGCCGAAGGTGATTGATGTGCATGGTCCGAGTATACTAAACTGAAGTCAATCCAAAAACGGGAAGACAGTTAAAATAACATTGTTGTTGAAAACGAACGTCTGAGGGGCAAAGTTAGGATCAGTCAACTGTTGAGTCTGGACATGAGCAGTGTGTTTTAAAAGATCAGCTGTTTCTCTGACCAGCTCTCAGCGTGGCGAAATGCTGCAGAAGAAAGAAGAGAAAAAGTGATAAGGACAGAGCATTCTACACAGGTGACTTACTCGGAGGACAGATGGGATGGAAACCTGGGTGGATCTCTCAAGCGATTGATCTGACTTGCTGTTGAGATTGGAGTGATGTAAGAATGTCATTCGTGCATGCTATTTCAGTTAACTTTCAGATTTCTAAATTTTTTCATCTTCCTCAGTTTGATGAATTGTGAAAAAAAACGAGGGAGGAGCTATACTCTGTAACGCGAAGTGAAGATAAAATTGGTGGGTTAGTGATGCTGCAAAGCCCACTTCAGTGAGGCCGAGGACTGAGTCGCGGAAGCGAATAACCGTTTGAGGACTTAGAAAATAGTGCTGAAAGACCAAGGCCAGAACTGATTCACAACAGCCTGCATGTTTTCAAACACGGAGGAAAGCATGTCCCTCAAGAAGCGCGATTCTGTTCTTTTGCATATGACCAGCTGATCCGTTGAAGAATGCGGACTATTCACAGTTGAACGCGTTGGTAGCCGGGCCTAGATGTTCGGCTGACACCTGTTACCGTGAAATCGACGAAGAAACCGTGCGCACTCTTCGCGGTCAACGTTAAGCAAACCAGCACAGCCTCTTACCACAGGTTCATGTGCTCACAGATGGCAGAACTACGGCGTACTTTTTCAGTGAAAAAAGGGTTTGATCGTATTTTGCGCGCACAGATAAGCCAACAGTTTTATCGGTCCGAGCAGCCAGTATGGCGAAGCAGACGACGGCATCCTTATTGCCTAACAGAATGTATGTGACAGGCTTGCTTCCGATTAAGTGAAGCCATATTGAAGACTTTTTAAGTGCTACTGAGGCAACGGATAATGAAAAAGATGTTGGAAGGAAACGGTGATTACAAACTCTGGTGCGCAGAAGAAAACCGAATGACGTCAACGCTAGTTGTCCGGTCTCAGGCAACCTGGATACCTAAAATCAACACGCACACACCATATCTGATTGTGATTTCTTTGTGCAGGCTCTCACATGTTGCACTACAAGCTTCGAATTTCGTGAGAACTCTCTCAGCTGAAACTAGGTAACGGGAAACGTGAACCAGAAACCACACAGAAGCACATCAAACATTGCGGCCGGATAAGCCAATGTTACGATCACATCTTGCGCGCAACACTGTCCAAAAGGTGGTCTAGTATAGGGTTCAGCCAAACATGCCGGCATGCAGAAGCGATGAGAAATTGACAAAAAAGCACCTGGGATCGGGTGATGCCGTGTACATGCAAAGAGAAAAAGGTGAGAAATGGCATAGCTGACAGACAGTTCCACATGGGACAAGAGGCTGGGAACGGACGAAAACTGCGGCAATGATTGGTATTTTAAAACTACCCAAGCAGTTAAACGTGACAACTAACCATACTAGCAGGATTGTAGGCACATGTCTGTGTACGCAACCACATGTACAGACAAAAAGCTGCGGAGCATAGTGCACAAGCATATCGACCGAGTTTTTAGCGAACATATGATAGCAAGCACAAGCGCCACTACACCCTAGAAGGCAAATTGGCTGAAGAGGATTTGCATATTGCAAAGATGACGATGAAAATCAATAACGTAATAAGGCAGGCCCGATGAATTTGGAGCAACAGATCTTGCACCGTTTTAGGATTGATTCGAAAACAAAGGACAAATTAAGTTAGATTGAGCATCATTTGTATTTAAATTTAGAATATGCGGTTGGATAGACTTTCCACTTAGTCCTTACAAATAATTCATAAACGAAAGTGATCTAGGACTAAAACAGGATAATCTGGAAATGCCAGAGGTCAGGTCAAGAGTGAAGTCGTCAACAAGGTTGTCTGATGAGTTCGTAACCGAAGTTCAGATCTTGGCCACGGCGAGTATATGTATTACCGATGAGTTCCAATAAGAGGGAAACTCGTGTCCAGTGCTTCTTTTCCGAATAAGCTGATTGGAAAGTCTGTCTGAATGGGAGAGTTCCCATCAACAGCACACGATGTTTAATTTTAATCGACCAAACTTATGGCTACTATCAGTAAACTGGATGAGATGAGTGGTCCGAAATCTTATTCGAAGATTTATTGCACTATCGGCGAGGAGTACTGCCACGATGAAAAACCAAAGTAAGTTGGTTCTGAATATTACTAGTGCCTCGATAAATCATATATTCCTTCAGCAAAAGAATCGTTGACTAATCAGGACGGCACTAGCGTAGCATTCTTATCCTCCGCATGGTTTGATGGATAGTAAATACACACTTGCAGCGCAGGGATGTACGATTCTCGTAGTTGGTTGGAATTCAGCAGAAACCCACATTTTTACAAATCGATCGCTTCATACATGGTAAAATTATCATGTTACTGAATTACAACGTGAGGATTGTTTAGGGCGGGTAGCGCAGAATAAGCACAACAAGAAATTCGACAAAACGTCATGATCGGAAACAGAGAGTTGGACACTAGCACGGAAGCCGAGAACGAGATACGGAGAAGTCTCAATAGAGTGGAAAACATTATCCTACCAGCAGATAAAAGACGAATGACGGTTGTGAACAAAACAGATGACATGAAAACAGTAAAGAGAACGTTAATAATAATAATAATAATAATAATAATAATAATAATAATAATAATAATAATAATAATAGTGGAGATAGTAGAAAGGCACAATGACAAATAAATTGCCACCCACCGTCTCCTAATAAAAGCTGACCGGCAAAGAAGAACGTTCTCGTCATTTTCATGATAACATTATGTAACTAAGTCAGTCCACCCACCTGCTATGCAACGTGAATGATCTAGCAATGCGCCATTGCATATTTGTGTTCATTTGAGCCTTAAACATCAGAGGACATAAAATTTACCAGAAAGAATCTGAACAGCTACGTGCGACAGCGCGAGAGATATCTTGAAACAAAAAAGGTGTAACTAATCAGCACAGCAAAAGCAGATCTTGCGAAACGAAAATGCCAGCTTTACAATGGTCTCTACACGAAAACAAACAGGGCATATTCGCTGCGCCACATCCCAGCAGGATCAAAGTTGCTACGGTGAAACGGATTTTGTAACAACAGTGTGGTCAGGATATGTAAATGGGGACTTGATACATGAGTGTGCACATGTAGTCCATCGAAAGGCCGATTCTAACTTCGTTCTGCATTCACAGTGAACAACCACTTATCAGTCAATGGGATTAACGAAGGAGAATAATAGAGTATCATCAATGTGCGTTAAGCATGCAAAAAGATGGTCACTTTTGGCTTTTTACATAAAGAATTCTTCAAAAACTGAACAGCAAGTAGTGAAGCATGTTTGCACCACACAAAGTTCATAAGAAACTTAGTAAAAAGCCAAAATCAATTGTGAGAGATGACTTATAAAATCTCGAAATTACTTGAATACTAGGGAGATTGGGTTAGCATAGAAGTTCAGCCAAATGGGGGATTAGAAGTGGAAGAACGATACCAGGTGCGTGTAGGGGATGCTTAAAACGGAATCTGACTAAAATTAGAAAGGGATCCGAGTTACGGTTAAGAGTCTCATTAAGTGAAAATCGGGATTGGATTTTATCACAATTTGGAAAGTGACCAAAAAACAATCTAACAAACAAATTGCGTACGGGGGAACCAAATACAACAAATACAACAGTAAAATATGTAAAAACGCTGAGCAACTAAGGAAATAGAATTAAAGATGAACAATAAACCAGTCAACAAAATCAGTCTATATGTAGAGAGATATGGATATATATATATATATATATATATATATATATATATATCCATAGATAGATAGATAGATTTGTAGACAGTTAAGAAGCCTCGGATGGGAGAAGGGCATTTCGACCGTAATAAAGATTTTCAAGTTGAACATCACTCACATGTGATCGCCCCTCGCATTCGGATAGACTTTTCAGTCAACCTCCTTCGAATCTCGCTCACATTACAGCTCGTTATTAGTGCATATCCTTGTCACGGCCAGGGTTTGAACTTCGGACACGCATTCATGAGACACCGGTGTTGACCACCGCATCATTGGCCACACATTAGGTACCACGGAATTATCGACTCGGGATGTTCAGCCACTTTCGCTTATGGGTAAGACCGTTACCGTGTCTCTTCTCAAGACGATCGGACAATCTGATCATTACCAAAAAGAAAACTACCGTTGGTAGATTTCGCAATCTGGATGTTAATCCGGAACGACCAACGTTCATTAAATGCCTTAACAAGCGAGCGAGCCATTATTCGCGGCACAGTTTGGAGATCACATTCTGTTGGCTAAAACCTATATGAGCTTTTACAGTATGAACGTAACCAAATCGATTGCTGGTTGTGCGTGTTACAAATGAGATTTCCGTTTAGGTTTGGGAAGTTTGACTGTACCCAGTACAAGTGTTGGTAGCAAACACATTATGGAGTAAGACTGGGAATTGTAATATCGTCGAAAACCAGATCAGACAACTCACCGTTTTCAAATCCCAGTAGTTACGCACAGGAAGAACCTCAATTGATTGATACCGGACCCGGATGCGAAGTTGCGGTTGAGTGCGCGTATCTCCAGCGCTCAACTGACTCAACTGACTGGTGCTGCTGGAACTGGGAGCGCTAGTCAACTGGGGAAAGGAGGCGCTATCACAACGTGCAAGCCCATTCGTGGCACAGTCTAGTTGGGTGTTGAACACCTGCACCGGTCCGGCAACTAAGGCGTCACGTGAACTGTTGTCTGGTGCCGACTGAAGCGTAATCCACACTTGAGTATCGTTGCGCGTGGAGATTTCCGATACTGGTATGGTGACGAAACCTACGTACGAACACGGTTGTTCAACACGCGACCATTTGGAGTAGAAAAATATTAGCTTGATAAAAAAATTCGTTTTATTGATAATTCTATTATCCTCCTAATGCAATTCGAGGGCTTTTGGAAGTACTATTATTATGAGCTTTTTTATTGCACATTGTAGGTAAGTATTAGGGGATTTCGCACTATGTGGGTTGGACCACATTTACAACTGATCACAATTGTTGCAATCCCGTAGATAGTTCAGTCAACCACTTTCGAAAAGACGAACTATATTCGAGTTTCGCGCTAGTTAGATCCCTTCATTAACGAATACTCTTGTTAGGACCGATAGTAGAACACCGACCATGCTTTTATGAGGCAACCGTGGTGACTGATGCGTCATCGCAGCTCATGGTAGGCATGAATGGATCATCGTACGCAAATGCATAGCTATATTCACTTGTGAGTAAGACTGAGATTAACCGACCGTATCAAAAGGAGACACAATTCGACTTGTTCTGCCATTGGGTTTAAAACGTCCTTAAATCGCTGTCCAAACCCATACATTCAAACTCTTACTCACCGATAATCTCATTTCGTTTGACGAATTCAAGTTTGTAACTTAAACGCCAGGTACGGCGAACGACGCAGCATCCAACACATCACTGGAAGCTATCAACCCCAACATCACTCTCAACAATCACACATGGGTTATTGTTCTAGCTACAAAACCGGCTTCACACAGTTTTGCTAGCCAACAACTCAGCGAGGCATGGGAAAATGTCAGCATCAACTGTGCCGGGGAAAAGTACTGTCGACCACAGACTGACTGCTATCCATTCGACAACTTTACGAAAACAATCTGATTGTAACCCCAACAGATAATGCATCTCGCTGCGATAAAAAGAAGTTGCTTGTAGAATCTCTCCCTGAAATATCTACACCCTTACTATATTGATAGCTCTGTTTTTTTAAAATCCGGGTGGCAAAAACAAGCGTGATCAAATGTGTTTATTAAAAAAGCAATGTATTCGAGACGCTAGACAATAACCGCATGTGCTGGAGCGCTGAATTTCCCAAGATGAACCATAAATCAATTATACGGCTCTGTCGAATGAATAGTCGGTAGGCTGTATGCTACAACAGTCAAAATTCTAACTCGGTACGAAACCACTGCTGGCCTCTTGCAGGGTGCCGTTCACTCTATGTTTCGATTTGTATCTCTAACAAGGCTGGTTCAAAGAAACCACTATCCGAGTATGCATATCAAATGATAAACAAGCAGTGCATAACTTGCAAAACACTTCATGCCATATTCCATACTGAGCTTCACCTCGAAATTCATATGTCAATCAAAGTCATGATGTAACTTTTCAATTGTTTCCATAGACTGTCATCTCCCTGACTCTGATTCCAGTTCACACATTGTTCATACAGATGTAACGCGAAAGGAACCTGTTTGTTTTGTGAGTACTTGGGTATATCTGTTTGTTATAAGAGCCACTATGTTACCAGATCCATGGGCGTTTTCGACGTCGTAGAGACAAAACCATCACTTCCATGGTTGTCACACGATGTCTGGTAATCACTCCGAACAGTCTAATGACAGAGCTTGCAAATGATAATAATAACAATGATAAAAAGTTAATGAAAGCCGACTAATTTTGAGAGAACGTCACGTACAGTAGTTCGTCATTCTAACGAAATTTACCGGACAATGAACAAGTGTCGCTCTATCCCATCTGATTCTCAATATGATGACGACCGTCGAGAAATTAAACACAAGCTGACTAAAAGCTTGCTCAAAAACTGTGAGCACACCTTGGTCCAACAATCGAAAGAGATGGAGAAAGCCTTTTTATCTGGGAAAAGCAGAAGGCTTTTCTCCCTGATCCGTGGTTGTACTAACCGTCAAGTCGGTTCAAGTGAGACCATATGTTAAAAAATATGGTACACTTATCATCACCCAGTCGCGCCAACTTGACAGGTGGGTTGAACATTTTCAATAACAGTTCAGTTGGCCTCAACCAGATCATGTGGACGACGGGACTCGATTGGTCAGCTACTGCATTCCAGACGGTCCTCCGTCGGAGGCAGAAGTGGCCATGGAGCTCGAGTTATTGATACATAATAGGGCTCCTGGACCAGACCTCCTCTCTCCTTCTCTTTTCAAGGTTGGTGGAGCGAGGTTGCTATCAGAACTAACAAAACTCCCCCAGACGATCTGGGAGACTGAAGAGGTACCTCGCGATTCGTGCCTATCAACAGTCATTCCCGTTTTCAAAAAGGGTTCCCGAAGTCTATGTGACAACCACAGAGGCATCAGTTCGGTGTCTGTTGCGTCCAAGTTACTCCCTGGCCTCATTTTACGTCGGCTCACTAAACCCAGAGAAAGTCAGATACGTGAAGAACAAGCAGGGTTAAGATCCGGTCGGGGGTGTGTTGATCACATTTTTACCTTA
>QNGE01000657.1:57098-119044 GCA_008508345.1 Paragonimus westermani
AATGTGGCAGTTCGCCGGCGCTTATTCCGGAGCGCTGGGGATGCGCGATCAATTGGTCAACTACTTACGTTGCACAGCTTGCGATGGTTGGGTCACGTGCTCCGTATGCCAGCTGAGCGTTTATCATACCGGGCATTAAATACTGAGGCCACCAACAGTTGGGTGAAACCGCGTGGTGGTCAAGCAACAACGTGGTCACTAAATATGAAGACCTTGACTACTCCATTGACCAAAGTGGACAAGTATCGCCTGTCTGGATGGGGTCCTCGTGATCACTCAAACCGCTGGTTAGGGACGCTATCCCAGATGGCGTGTGTCGCAGTCAATGGCTTACCTGTATCCATACCATTTCTAGTTTTTCCGCTTAGTTTTCTTTAGTATTTGTTGGCCTTCTTAGTAACGTTTCATTCTAGGATATTCTACGTCACTGTTGAGGTGAGCGGCGGCCAGAGCCACAGTACCTTTTGGCCAGGCTCATGGCTGTTATGATGATGACGATGATAATGGTAGTGACTACGGAATACCATTATCTTGTAAGTATTGTCGCACAGTGACCTGAAGTACATAGTGTCATTTTACTTTCTATGTGGTTCGTTGCAGAAAGCCTCATAAAACGTAGCTATTACAAAGTCATGTTCATTGAGTACGCATCTGAGTACGTACTACAAAAATGTAAGTGCGCTGCACTGGTCGTAAGACATACGACTACCAAGTTGCATATCTACTTTATCACAGTTCAGAGAGGAACCGTCAAATTCTAAGTAGGAGTGTCATGCATTCCGACAGAAGATTAACGTTCGTCTTCTAGTTCAGCATCAGTGTCAACCTTCGATCTACCGATGTGTATGAGCAAACTGGTTAGCAAGCTCCGTATCTCGAAGAACTTTGTTTGACGAGATGTATACTGACGTTCAGATACTCGTCCCTGCGGAAGCGATTCAGAATGATAAATATGTTGAAGATTCGAGCCAGCACGTAAGAGATGCTTCACCCATTTTTAATGTTTGTTCTCGTCTTGAACGGATAGCTCGACTTGATCAACTGGAAGAAAGCGAACACATCGGAAACAAACGGATGTTTGCAGACGTGCCGGAAAAAGTACTAATCTCGTTTGACAGAACATGAAGAGTAGAAGGAACATACTGCGATACGGGCAAGCATTCGAGGTTATCGATTGGTTTGGTCACGGCTGGTTGTCTGAAGTTGAGATGCATATCATCCTGTATATTTCATTATGGTAAACGTTGTTGTGTTTGTTTGATGTCCAATTCGTTTGCCATATATATTTGTAACCGATATATTTTATCGTGCCTTAACCAGCTAACAAGGTTTCTTCCCTTCTCAAGGACAGAACTAGGCCTCTGTTTCACACAAAAGAAGTGCAGGCTTTTGATATGAAATCGTTTATGCCGGTCACCGACAGCCTTACCTTCGGGCGTGATATCTGAAATACTGGAACTTCTTCAGATCTGTAGATCTGACGGCTAATAATGCACTCGTAAGTGAACCGTTGGTGCATCAAAAACTGATGTGCTTGGGGGACGTGGTCTGAAGGACAGTTAAAATAAGAGGTTAGTTACAATGGTGGGTGGGTGTGACTGGACACAAAAACTATCATATTAAAGTGATATTTTGAACCATGCGTGAACGTTGTTATATAGGTTAAGTTATGAGGGTGTTAGTTCTAGTGATGTTCTGCATCCCATATGAACCGAAACGTCGTTAAAAGGATGAAATCCTCTCGGCAAGATCACCAGTGGTCTCTCTTTCTCGTCATGTCTGACAAAAGAGGAGGATCATCATTGGGCTATAGCCAGGATGCTGATAGCGCCCTATGGAAGCAATGGTTAAGGTCAACCTAAACCTTTCAAAAACGTGACATACAAGAACTACCGAAATTCTACTTTTCATTCTAATCCAGGTAGTGGAAAATAGGCGCAGAGTGAGCAGGAAAAGATTTGTTGATATTGCCAAAATGCTCCGCAGTCACTAACACGCACGTAGTGAGGTCCACCTGTTAACCAGTCTGCTTCGAAAACGCGTCCGATGAACCACCTGGTAGTCCATGTGGTGCGCCTGCCACACAAATATACAGGGCTGCTGCTGATCCACAAACTAGCTACCACAATGGTGGCAGATAACAGTAAACAGCTAACAAATGACGGATGTGTTATACTAATCAGACATGGGCCTATCGCCAGTTTTAAAGTTATCGCATTTCAACAGAAAAATGTCCTAATTATCCTATTTATACTAACTTTAAACTGGTTTTCACGGAAGTGGCTGGTCAAAAACATGCGTATGTGAATTCATCGGTAAATCTGTGGAACATTCGGTGATATGCGACTAGATAATCAGAACACAGGCTGTTAACCGGCTAATATATCACCACCTCTAAACTTCTACCGGAGCCTACAGGGGTGAGTGCGACGGAGTCAGACACACTTCCAAACTGACCCATTCAATGTCCATCTTTACGATGACATTAAACTTCAGTACTTCTTAATAAGTACACAAGTAAAGTTAAGTGAAGCGCGTGTTAACAAGAGACATTGTTGTGGAGGAACTATCTCAAACACGTGTCAGTCGAATAAGTTTCAGAGTGCACACACGGATGTACTTGAAAATGCACTCACCAATCAACTGATTTTGCGATTTTCTGTGCTTCTTCGAACTGAGCCTCGCAGTGCCAAAACGACGACTATCCTTGCCACTTACATCCGCTTCTTTGTACAGACTTAAGGTCACCACAGAAACATTAGGTAGGTTGCTGAAAAACCGTTGAAAAAAAGTGAGAAACGGACCAAGCGCTGTGGTAACAGGGCAACAAAGAGGCTGCTGAAAGCTGTGTAAAGTGATCGGACAAATATGTTAAGAGAAGTGTTTTACATCCGAAATGTTAAGCATCAGACCACTACCAGTAGTAAGATGTCTTGGTGTACTTGGGTGAAATTATCTAAACCTGCGCTGATTAAATTTGTAATTTAATTCATAAATAATCTCGTCAGAAACGAGAAAACACTGTAAAAGAGGAACCCCCGAGTAAGCCTTCAAAATGGCTGGCAAATTGCGGAACTGCGCATATCAAAATTTACGAGGAAACACAAGTGAAAACCTAGATAGCACAAATAAAAATCTCGGTGGCATTATGGAGCACAAATGAAACGTCATTGGTTTAAGCGAGAACAACTTGTGTTTGTGTGCCTGTGCATTCCGAAATATCACCAAATCCATAGAATGCTTAGAAGAGTACAACTGGACAGTGAAGACAGAATTTAAAAAACGGCTAAACCATAAGGTTCATTATCACTTATGGGTGATATTTGAGGAGAGAAAATTAATAAAGGTTGAAATGCACTAAAACTACTCTGAATTTGCAGTACTTCAAAATCCTATCAACCATCTGCACTATGATACCACAAAAGTATTTGGGGGAAAATATAGATTGTGTACACTACCGCTTCGTTTACGACCCTCGACACCTAAGTCTCGCTACCTCACAGAAAATGAGTGTCCGAGAGGAAATAGCGAGAAATTGTGAGGCTATGCTTTCTAAACTACATTAGGGTATTCATCAGGAAAGTTTCAGCAATACGTGTGTTAAACACTTCCTGCAGAACTCGGGAAAATTATTTCTCCGATCAAAACGTAGTCGATTCGTTCGAAGGACCTTTGTCGCACTGATATATACATACAAACCGTTGAGGACAAAAACCGAGATCAAGTTGAAAAAAGATTTTTACCCTGCCACATTTTGTGGCGAGTTTTTGGAAAGCCTACTGGATTGCCCCGGGCAGGTTTGATCAAACGTTGGCCAAACATAGTTCTCTCTACAGCTGTTCGAACCTTCTAAAGTACACATCACACCTGGTGATCACACGAAGAACGAGACTAACAGCGGAATCGGAGAAAAAACATTTAAATAGCCTGACTGAACAAAATGAGTAGAGCGTCTGCCAGCAGAGCTTCGGGAAAACAGATGAAAACCGTAGCTGACCAAGCAAGTCAACAAGGCACTAATCGACAGTCATTGAAAATCAAGTCAGTAACACCTTACCCATCGGCCGATGATCGTGGTTTGCCTAGATTACCCATCTCCGGAAAACGCGCTGGTTGATACGAGTGGAGATATTCATTATCATCACCAGCATCAAGAAAACAATTACAACTGTTACTGATGATCACATTGGTCTCTATAATCTATCTATTTGTTGAGCGCAGAAAATCTGTTTCGATCTCGGCAAGCAATGAAAGACAACAGGTCAACCGGTCAAAATTATTGTCAATTCGATAAGGAACCTAGAAACGAAGTAAATTTTTTGATAATTCAAAACTGATGGTCAAATTTTTAACTCTCGCTGAAACGACGGAAAACTGTGAGTGCTGCGAGTAAAAACTAAGAATCAGTTAACAGAAGAATAAGCATCAAAGTCCACATCTGCTACCGCATTTGTATGTGAAAGATCATCGAAGCGGTGCATACTGGGTAGGTGAGAAAAATACAAACACATTTTCGGACAGACCAGACCATGGGGCGATCAACGAACAGGTGGAGCAAACCGCAGCACAGAAACGATGCCAATGAACCACAGAGTTCAATATGTCCAATTTCCAACTGTTTATCTGGTTACCTACTTTTTTGACAAACCGTCCACCACATTTATGATTCTACACAAGAAACCAAACTAGCCTGAGGGAAAGCGAAAAAAGTAGGCTTGCACATACATCAAGTGCATGCCACAGAATGAGATTACGAAGCGGGAAACATCGATGTAAAACCGAAGCGATAAATTTTTGTGTGATACCCAAACAGTTAAAAGTGATAAATGATGAAGTGATATGTCAATTGTCCATGTTAGTTCTTTGATGATTTAGGGAAAATCAATGAGCGAAGGGTTCGTGACTGGCCATGATAGCGCCAGTAAGTAGAACACAAATGTCGAAAATTGATGAGTACAAGGACAACGGAGCCAATCCGACCTAACCATAAATGGATCAGATCACTATTGGGAAGCCGGTGGGATCAAAGGAGTGTACAAAAGAGAGCGCAGTTTTAAAATCGATCATGGGCTGGTGTGGACCGGAGCTTTTCGAACTAAATTGTAGTACTCGCATTAAGTCCACGTTCAGTTTGAAGATGCAACCACCACAATCATTCAAAGTGAGGAGATAGCATTACAGGATGCAATGCTCGATTTAGGCTTAACAACAATGCAACCTATCACCTATATCACAGCGCATCATAGCGTTTCTCGAAGGAGTCCGAGAAAACCACCATGCTGTCAAGCAGTCTTATGCATAAAGAAAGTGTTGATTTTTCTAGCAGCAAATGTGCACGCAGAAAACATTTTAAAATCTTAGCTCACCAGATGTATTAAGAATGACAAAGTGATCGAGTGCATTTGCATGCCCTATAATTACTCCCGTGTGATAAATCACATATACGGTAATAGTTGGAACCAAATGAAATCATCAAGCAAAGGGCGGGCATAAAACACAACGCTGATAAAGAACACCTCCAAATTTTAATTATACCTAGCCGAAGTTTTGATTGAAGAAAATGGTATATTTCGGTGATATTCACATGACGTCCGTTAGTCAGGGGAATTGTTTATTATAATTTCCAGTTAAGACTGTAGGATCTTTCTAGGGGAAATTTTGTATGACATTCTTCACAGAAACCTCGTGTACGGTTGCAAGAAATTACCATATTAATCACCGACAGTCACCAAATCGTGATTGACAGACGTGTAATCATTGTGCAGCAGTGAAAAGAAAAGCAAGCGCCAATTAACAAATAAAAGTCAACTTCATTTCAAGCAGAACCGTTATGTCTAACCTCGTACCTGAAAAGTCCAGATGCAATCAAATAATCGCATTGAAAGTGAGTGTAAAGTGACATCTACGAGACTGCAGTATTGCGACTATTGTTGCTCAACTCCGCCAATTGTGCTTACTCTACAGACAACACGGTAAAGCAAAGGTAACACTCAATTCATCGATCCCGACTGACTTCCATCTTGTCTCCATTTCCCATCTGCCCAGCTCACCTACTTGTAGCTAACTTTATTCTCCTCAGTCAGTGTGCCCACTTCGCAGCTTAAGCTAGTTAGTAGGAATACACCATCAGACTGTTGGCCATGGTAGATGAGGAGTTAGCACGCGCAGTAGCTGGCCATGTTGCACAAGTTCATGCATTTCTACTGACTGACCAAATGAACTTACTTGACGCTCACTAATGAATAACGATCTCTAGTCCAACCGTTGAGTGCTGTTTCAGACCACTCGACGCATACGATTGACCACAGAACACAACGGTAAAATGGTTAGAAAGAGCTCGCCTCCCCAACTCTAAACGGTCATGGTCCGTCGTAGTACGGTGATACTGCTCACACTAACGCTTGGCGAACACAGCACTTAGGCTTTAGAGAGATATCCCTCCGAAAACCGTTGTAAATATACCGACACGGGACTCAATATAATTTCTTACATCGTCCCTGATAAGGCAGTTTTCTGAGATACACGAATCGGTCAACTGCTTCCGTGGCTTCATTGACAGACCTTAAACCTACATTAACCCTTTAGGTCTAACGGAAGAAGTTTGCACTTTGAGACTGTGGGACAAAATGCAAAAACGGGTGAAACGTTATGTGTTCTGCAAGTAAACGAAAGTAAAATACAACTAGTTTCCGCTCACACCGCAGAACTCATGTTAAATGTCTATGCATAGCAACAAGAAATGTGATGTTCCGATATAAAACTTATTGAACTGGTCGTAAAAGAAGATAGTAAGTCAACCGTAGGAAAAACGTGATAGAGCTGTGTACAGAAAATCGGTTACGAAATCCAAGGAATTCATTATACCGAAGGCTAGACTGTGTCCTCAAGGCTTTTCGGATCAACACAACATTCACCCAAATGAAACAAGGTCAGCGTTCAGACGACGCAACTCAGCACAAAGTGGCACACACCTTATCTCGGGAAGTGGAAGAATGTTTCGGCTTGGGTGAAAATAGATAAAATTGCTTTGCTCGACAACCAAATTTTGGATTAGGAGGTCCGCTAAACATCAAACAACTGGATCCGACCGGAGTCTGTCTGTGTGAATGAATGAGGTTGGTCAGAGACCAAAGGTAAGTAAGCAGACGGGAAAAGGACTGAAACGCACCCGTGTAGACCGATTTGGTAAAACTGGTCAACCTCTGATTAAGGAGGAAATACAAGCTCTTGCAAGAAGCCGAATGGACAGGACAGAGTTTAACGAGCAGCTGCTCAGGGGAAAGTAGATCGATCACATAGAAGAACTTAGTATACACAGAGTAAAAAATACTTCATAGCACGCAACAGAAAATCTCTTGAACGGCTTGTTCGTCGGCGAAGGATTGTGTCTGCCACATGTCTGCTACACGAAACCTGCTAGTGGATAAGGCATTCATTCATCAGCATAGTGTGATCAACAAATTGGCAACGAGTGACTACGTTCTGTTATTGTTAGCACAGAAAACTAACCCTAGTTCTAGGAAAGTTTTCTTAATCATGAACGTCAATAAGCACATCGTTATGGTGGCCTCTATACAAGCTATTACTCTAATTACCTGCGTCAACTAACATGTTATCCGAAATCTAAATGTAACCGAGTGGACTCTGAAGTTCAGTTTGAAAGCCTGCACGAAATGCTGGGTGAATTCGTTCCATCTTCAGAACTTGACGCGGAACACTGCAAATCTACTCTCAAGAATACATGCTATAAATACGTGAACAGTAAGGTACCGAATCGTAGTCTATTAAAACAGGAACACTTAGACGCCGTAAAAGAGCTACGAACTAATATGAACGTTCTAGTGGCGGGACCAGATAAAGATGTAACCGATTGCGTTGAAAAAATGTCATCTATATTGTCCGACAGATCAAATCTTACTAAGACGAAAAATGATAAGAATAGAGTAAAAGCCGTAGAGAAGAAACTATTCAAATTACTCCGAGATATGAAACAACCAAATTTGATTGACGCACGCATCTTTGAGCGCACCACGCCTCTATGGTCGCCCTAAAATTCACAAAGATGGCGTGTCCTTAAGACCGATTCTCGACATGTACAATTCTCCGTTTCGTGCTTCAGCTCAGTTGCTGGTGGAGCTACAGGAACCAATCAAATCACAACTGACTCCATTCAGTTTAAAGGATACCTTTGATTTTGTCGACGCGGTTGATTCACTGAATATCCAGAATCACGAAATGGTTTCCGTAGACGTAACCTCGTTTTTCACAAATGTACCGTCAAGAGGAAATATTGATTATCTGCGCGCTTAGATTGAGAACAGACGACTTAAAATCGGCATTCCCATCACGAAATTAAAAAGAGCTATTATTAATCCACAATTCAAAGGTTCAATTTCAATTCAATGGAAACCTTTAAAGGCAATGTGACGGCGTAGCAATGGGCACCCCGTTAGGCCCATTGCTCGCAGATATATTCATGGCCAAACTAGAGACCAATGAACTAAGACGTTACGTGGACAATATATTTTGCCTAATAAACGTTAAAGACGACACACGGTCTCTGATGACTGATTTCAATTGTGCACACTCTAACATCGCTTTCACTATTGAATTAGAGATGAACAGCCAACTATCAGTTCTCGATATCACTATGCTTTGTAGAACTGACGGATCAATTCAAAGGTCAGTTCATAGGGAAAAAACGTGGACAGGCCAATACATACACTTTTTCAGCTTTGTTCCATTGAATTGTAAGCGAAATTTGGTTTGTTGCTTAACAGAGTGCAAAGAACACGCACGCCAGACATTTTACTCGATGAACTCTAGCACGTTCGAGATGTGCTAAGTCTGGATGGATATCCCCAGCGATTCCTGGACAGAAGCATGCAACCAAAAGTGAAGCATGAAATTGTTCAGACGATGGATTAAAAAAACCCGTTTTTATTCCTGTATCACACAATAGTGAAGTTACCAGTGAAATTATCACGCGTCGCTACAAATGGGTAGCTAATTAAAAGCCTATACAAACGTGTAGGCGACCTGTATATTTAGATGTACACATATATAATTAGTACAGGTACGTCATTAATTAAGTTTTATACGATGCCTGATAAAGCTGATATGTAAGCGGACGTGTAATTTCTCGAAAGGAATAAAATGCGGAATCGTGGAAGGCAGGCCTCAGCCTAAACTGTTGCGTGTCTCTGGGCCAAATCACTGTCTGATTGCCGTGCTGTCGTCTACAACCACTTCGAAATTCCGCAAAGGGGGCCCCCGTTGGGGACATCCGAAGTAACCATCCAAACAAACCAGGCCACCTTAGGTATAGATACGGTTAACAGTTGATCGCTGGTCGACAAGTTCGTCAACCAGTAAATTGGATATTATTGTCAATGGTCCAATCAATATAAGTCACTTCTAAATCAAGCGTGTAGTGTCGAATTGTTAGCGGAAAGATATGCCTGAACCGTAGATTGAAAGTAGTCCAGTTAAGCCAGATTAACTCCTAATTCAGAGCAAGCTAATGCGTACACAAATCTAAGTGGGGCTGACGAGATGAAAAGTGTTTCACACCGCCGTTTGTCGCAATCGTACTAAGACAACCGTGTCAGAACGAAACAGAAATTGACAAGCGAAAGAACAGTTGTACCAGCCACCGACTGGATGGATATAGGCGCGTTAATAACTAAACACTAAGACGTCGGATACTGTTTTCAATCTAAGCATCATATAGTTTCATTCAACCGCTAACGTTCTCGATGAAAAGAGAATAATGATGGTTCAATAAAATAGGTTACGACACAATTTGGTGAGGAGTATGTCATGTCGCCAATGGTAAACAGAAATAAACAGCAAGCAGACACTACATACCCTTTCGAAGGTTGAAAAAAGTCAACGAAAAAGCCAATGATAACTTGTGGAAGAATGTGAGGTGAGTGAATTCAAACGAATTAAACACAGGTAATGAGAAACTGAATGAAGTATACGATTAGGCAACCAAAAGTTTTGGTATTGATATGTTCGCCGAGCTTGGCATTTAGGTTGCAAACGTTTCATCACCAAGCGAGGTGACATCATCAGTGCGTGAGTGTTTCAACGTATAGTTCTGATGTCACCTCGCTTGGTGATGAAACGTTTGCAACCTAAATGCCAAGCTTGGCGAACATATCAATACCGAAACCATCAACCCGAGTTACGAACAACACCACCACTGTTCCCAACAATCAGCAACCAAAAGTGAATGAACCAGGAAAACCGGCAGTGGAATTCAACGAGACTCTGATGCTAAATCAGTCGGGTAGGACGACGTTTTGATTTTGCTCATACAGACCGCAAGGTTACAACATATCGGCCAGATGAGCAGAAAAGCAACTCAGTCGAAAATGTCAACTGCTAGCCTCAGTCAGCTGAACACGAAATTGTCACGCTAGAGAACCCCATAGTAGAATCATACAGAAATTGCACTTACTTCAAATCGAAATCTTCTGCCCAAAAGATACCATCAGTGGCCGTTTTACTTGTGGTTCGAGCGTAGAGTGTACGATCCAAACAGATATCACAGTAGTATCTATTGTCGGGATTTATATATGTATAAAAAACATTTAGACGAATGCGCAAGTCGACAGGAATACAACAAGGTTACTATACGCCACGTTGGCAAAAGAATAAAGGAGCACAGAAACGTACAAGTCGGCCTTAAACGCTTATGGTAATTTCCGTTTCGTCCGTGTGCGACAAACGAATAACGTTTAAACAGCCTCTGCAGCATTTTGCAGAATAAATCGTGAAAATTAAAAGATAGAAACTCGAAATGTTGCGATAAAAACACTCCAAAAGAACGTTCCCGTCTGTTAAGCCGCCAGATAATGACGGTTGTGCAGGTGTGAATAGAATGTCGTGTAGCTGACCAGAGCTAGAAAGCAGCAACAACCGTACCCGTGCTTCGAACCTACGGTCGTATAATATATAATAATACATATAAATAATAATATATGTATTATATATAATAATATAAAAGACATAATAGTTGCGTGTGCTGCAGAGGTGCAACCGAGGGTCCAACGAGGATAAATCGATTCGTGCAACGTTAACTGGTAAATTGTGCACCACAGGGCCAGCAGTTCACACAACCAAGCAATATTATGACGTCTAGGTATCAGATAACTGAAATGGCCTAAGTAATGTCACGGTGCAAGTCTTCAGAGTGTGAAAAAGCCTTCATACGTAATGAAGACTTTGGAATGTATAGGCAATTGTGCATAAAAAGGTGTCATGGGCACAGCGTAGTAAAGAAATAATCGGTAAACGTATTACTCGTATAAAATATCGTAAGCGTTCTTTGACAGTGCCACGATAAAGCACATATTAACCTGCAAGGCGAGCTTACCTTGACTTAGCATTAATAAATGCACTGTCGATTCGACTGTTGGTCGAACAACGCATGAAGAAATTCTCATTACAGGTAATTACGAACATTCTCACACCGTGTTGCGTATGAAGATATTTAACCACACGCTTCGGTGGATATTGCGGTAACACCAGTAAACTTAGGTGACAAATGCACCAAGCCAGTAAACAGTACGAATAAGCTGTTTCTTCCTTCCATACTATAGCCACAATTGTGCTACGTGCTGTATAAGGAATTTACGCACATCATCATTACACCCAGGTGTATGATCAGAAAATACTGTGGCTCAGGTTGCTACTCACCTCAACAATGACGTAGAATATCCTAGAAGACGAGACGCCACTGAAAAGGCTACAGAACATTAATAACAAAGCAGGACTAAACGGAGGAGCTAGGAATGACATAAACGCACCTACATCATGCACTACACCACATCGCCATCTCGGATTGCGTGTCTAATCGCCGATTTGAGTGATCACGAGGACCCCAGCCAGGTAGGCCACACCTACTCACTTTGCCCAATGAAACAGTGACGGTCTCCACAGTTACACACAACCAACAGGATATTAAAATCTGCAGATATTCAAATGGTGGTCTATACTGATGCACAAGTGGTATAGAAACCACAAACAAAAAACAGTCGTGGTTTAAAAAAGCAAAGAAAAGGGAGAGGAACTTCAAATTATAAAGCCGCTAAATCTAAGAATGGATAATTTACACAAACACACCTTGCAAACAGTTTACTTGAAGTTTTCACCTTCACAGTACAATTATTGTCCTTAAGTCACAAGCAACATCAACAGTCGCGACTAGTTGCTATCTTCACAGCATACTCGACTACATACAAAGCACTGGTGGCAGCAGCTTGCGAGATGTTAATAATCTACAGTGGCCACAGAGCTGGCGGTTATCAAGTCTCTAAACCGGGATCTACGCAGTGAGGACCTGCTCGGCTGGACAGTGACAGGTTCGGTTTGTGTCGCTTCGCGACTTCAAAGCAAACTGTCCTACTCCAAAGATGCAAAACATAGCTGAGCTTACAGTAGATAATGAAGTTCTGGAGGTTTCTGAGCGGTTCGTGTACATAAGAAGCAACATTACCAGTGATGGGAGTATGGGAAATTCAATCGGAACTCGGATTCTGAGGGCTGAGAACACCATGGGAGTCAAACAGGTGGCTCATAACATCAACCGTCACACACAACACTATGGTTAGAAAGAATTTTCCCTGTGGCCACAAAATGTTACCACTGAGGATTGACGATAGAAATCGCACCGTAGTTCCCGGCTGCCAAATCCTAGACTTAACTGTAAGCATTCCATGCTGTCGTCGACTAACCAATCAGGTGGTTAAGAGACGGACTATTGGTTATAAAGATACGTCAGATTCCAACCAAACGTTAAACATTTTCGAAACCAAATAATACGGCTATGTAGCAGGAATACCGACGTATTATGAAGCACTGTGCTGCCTACCAATTGTTATTTTCCTGGTATAAAGTGAACGGTGGCCAAACGACGAATCGATAAAGGGAAATAAAAGTAGTTGCAAGCATCATAGAAAAGGTAGGTCGTGCTTACTGCCTGGGTTGGGATCCCCCCAAAGCCCTCCATCTTCTAGTTAAAAGCGCTAAGGGCTATGGCAAACAACCGGGCTCAGTTGCGGTAATAATTTCGCCGCCTGGCTAGGTTAACTGTGAAGTAATTGGAAGTGAGGAGACGCGAGTGTGAATCTGCAAAAAGGCAATCTTCTAGGTGTTGCCTCATACTCTTCTCTAATTAGACTGCTTATCTACAGGTTTATGTAAACTAACACTGAACGTTTGAGTTTGGACATACCAATGTTATACACAAAGTCTCTCTCTTTCATTTTCTCTCTCACTCTTAAACCAGAACATGCTCGTCAAGCCACGGTTGTATGACGGTTAAAGAATCACATTAATCGTTGCTAAACTACCATCGTTAATGAAAACGATGCCAAGTCATCAGTTATCTACGTCACACCTAACATTAATCAATTGCGGCTACGGTATTGACCATTCAACGGAGCAGACAATTAGAAGACATCCTTGGCACATGATTCAACTTTCCAAATAGTATCTATAAAGACGATGAAAATGAACCCGCATGACCCTCGGTGATAACTAACCGCCTTCTAAGCTGGGCCGTGAATATCGCCGATGGCACCTGATGGGTACGACCGAAGGTTGACGTCGCTGGTGAAATGTGTCAATAGAGCTCACGTCTTCCAAAACAATCGGACAAGTGCACACTCATTCGAACAAGTACGAAAAGCTTGATAGTAGATAACGAGTGTGGTCGGTAAGGTCATTGTCCGGAAAGAAAAACTATGCGCGAAACGGTCTGAATCCAGGCATATATCACAATCGCACTAAGACTAACGAAAACGACTATAAGGGTGATCGTTGACTTCATTGATTTGGGAGTACAGCGTCCTGATCATGTGTGGTTGACCAAAGTAAAACAAGAGAGCCAGTTCAAGACAAAAAGTGATCGCATGTGTGTCATTTACACACAGGGTGAACCAAACTGTGTGACATTTGTACGTAACTGGCAGGGTGCGGCACATGCAACATAGCCATGAATTCGCACAAATCACGATGCCACATGCACATGAACGCATTCACAGAACGGGCCGGAAACTGGTGCAAAATTGCAGGGTCGTATGTTAAACCAGCGTACGAGTGATCCAATAAGGTAGTTACGTGGAAAACGAAAAATAAATTTAAAAAAGTTATCGCATTAGTGTGAGCGATGGTACGATAAGCCGACGAACACTCCGCACCAACAGTGGTGTCCATCAGAGTGTCCGCTCCCCAAATTCATGTTTATTATCGTCGTAAACGAACTTACAGAAAACTACAGACGAGAGCGTCTTGTTCTTGAGGAAACTGATCAGTAACAATATAGTGATGTTGAGTCCCCTCTACTTGACATATGAGGTGCCACAGAGTATCTTCCTTGTCTAGATTTGTGAAGCTTGAGTACGATACCTCGAGACCATGACCATAAAGTCAGTTTAGAAGAGACACAATTGTGAACAGTTGGGACTTCCGCTAGATTCGAACCAGCGACAGAAACAACATGCTCGTCACTAGTCCGTAACTCAAAACTAGTGTTTCTTTTTGAAAGGAGCTGGTTGGAAATTCTATCTGAATGCGAAGACTCCGATCAAATGTGAGTGATATTCAACTTGAATTTAACCAAACCCCCGATCACTCATCAGTAATTTTGGAAGTTCATTGCGTACACAGAAAACTGTTATCAGAAAGATAGAAGTATGTTAACGAAAACCAAGGATAGAATTTGTCAGATCTATCTCCAGTGAACAGTTGGAACTTGGGCACCAACCTGAGAAACCATGGCTGGAGAAGCTGTACCTTAAAAAACTGTGAAAGGTGGCCGCTAAAGGCTGAGGATGTCGAATGCACGCAAACGTTCTGCTGTCGATGTTCGCACTTGATCACATGACGACATGGTAATCGGTCCATGTGTAATAGATAACGCATGGCGATTTTTACCCCACACAACAGCATAGATGCAGACAGCGCTCAACCTTAAAAACGAGGATAAAAGCGACATAAATGCATGTGGAAACCACACACTACTCATCCGGCGATGTCGGTGACCTATTTCTCTAATCAAATGCACTGTTCTACGGAATGGTACGGAGTGGTAGCCTACTATTCTTGCGCAGACTAGGTCACTTTACATCGGCACTGTGTGCGCTTAGTTAATCCACATGAGTGCAGAAGATCTAGACTTGTGTTTGCTCCTCGATTAATCTGAGTAAGACACTATTAAGTTGTCTTGGCAACATCCTGGATTAAAAGGTACAAGTGTGTTTTCATGGTAGGCGGTCCGGTTATCGCGTTAATTCAAATAGGTTCACCAGCACTGACAAATCAAGATTGTGAAATCGAACGACGGTGGAACAACTAACTTACCGACGCTTAGTAGGTAAATTTCGAGCTTCCAGAATGGAAAGTCGCAACGAATTTTCACGATGACGTTCATTTTGTAAATTTGGTTTCACGGTTCGACGAAGGCTGTAGAACAAAAGATGACAGCACACGAGCCAAATTGACGCGAGTGGCAAGATAAAACTTGGTCATTATATCTTCAGCAATGAAAACGGAAAGGTAAACAAATCATTTTAGTAATCTAAGAGGAAAGAGTGAACCGAGTCATCAATAACTGCTGTCACAGACAGCACCCCAGTGAGTGAGATCGGTGCTTAACTGCCACGTAACTACGAGGATAACAAGAGAGGTGGCAGGGAGGGAAAAGATGAGACCGATTTCCCGAAGCCCCAGTTTATAATGGACAACCGACAGCGAGCTACCCATACCTTTCTTATAAACAAGCAATTCACAAGAGAAGGCAAGGCGGCACTTGTGAAACAACTTCTCTGCGGCATTCAGAGGACGTTTCATTAGCTGCCATTATTTGACAAACAGGCCAGGCAGACAGCAGTAGAATTCAAACCAAAAAGAACCAGACTAACCGTCACATAACTAATGTGACCAAGGAGTGTCAAGATACAAAAAGCACTAACAAGCTACTCAGATAGCATCAAACGGCATCCGAATGAATAGACGCTTCATCATCATCATCATCATCATCATCATCATCATAGACAGTAATACACACTAATGCTTAACTGCCACACAACCATGAAGATAAAACAAACCTTATGTAGAAACAAAGAAGGAAAAAGAAGGAAGCGGGAAGGAACCTAACTACTGAAAGTAATTACGTCCATATTCAAACATTCAACATCAAAGGTGCCTACACCTTGCAAACAAACAACCGAGCTGCAAGTGGGAGTAAGGCGTCATCAGCAAGACAGCTTCCTTGCGGCTTTCACTGCTCCGCGTCATAAAATGCACTCACTTCACATTCCGCTTCTGAATAACATGGGACCAAAAAGTAATGTAACCAACCGGGAGTAAATCGAACAACCGAGACTGCTCAGAAGTGGAACAGGGCAGTTTGATAAGTAAGCTGGGAACTTTTCGCTCTAAGTAATCCAGAACAGATTGGGGTCTAGGAGAAACAGCAAGAAACCAGTCGAGTTTGCCACTCTAATATACAATATTTCTAGGTGGCAAATAAGCCGAATAAAACAGTCAGCACAGTCGACCTGTTATCACCTTTAAGTTGACTGAGTGTTGATATTTTGATGTTGGATGTCCGGACTTAGATAAGTGGGGTACAGGAAATATGTCCAAATTTTAGCAATTCAATTGTTCCTTTTAAAACTGATTTGAAACCGATTAACGAAATCTGTGGGCATTAAAAGCAGGAACGATTAAATGTGTTACAGTGTGGCGTGAGGATATGATTGGAACTCCTAAGCGTTTAGATATTTCATGAAACACGAAGGAAATTCAACAGCATCATATTTCATTCTAACTCAACAGTGTGCCATGCTGATGCCCTACCACCATACAACTGTGGGAAAAGCCTTAAAGATAGAGGAGAGAATAGCTCCCTAATGGTGAGACGAAGTAAGGCAGGCAGCCCAATAAGATCAACCTCGAACAGTTCAAGAGGTGTGCACTTTGCAGGTAGCATGCAATATATAAAAGCAGCTGGAAATATAGAAAACCAAAGTCCAAATTGCAGGGTAATTTTTTTCGTAGATTTCTTTGTTCCACTGCACTAATTGGTAACACTTACAGACAGTTAATTCAAAGGACGGCACTGACGTCACGGAGTCCAACTGGTTGCAATCTCTCTAGATGTCTTCATCCAAAAGCCAGGCGATTTACGGAACGCTAGCATGGTACAAGAATACAACACGGTTCCCAGTTTATCAATGATTCGTAACGTTTCTCTTCTTGGTCATCGGGTGACAACCATGTGTGATATTCCGGGAACCAAAAAGCTCGGAAAGGAGTGCACGGTTTGACCAGAATTAGACTGAAACATGAACTATACATGGTCCCACGAGCAGAATGTTTGCACTACCAGAGTTTAAGTGAGTTGATTGAGATGATTCTCTGACGCAACACTGCATCCTACTGTTTATCTGCCGATGGTCCTCCATGCATGTGATCGAAAGTCACACTGAGTTAGGATAACTATAAGACAATTACATAAAGTCGTTGATGGCATGGGAAATCAGTCCGATTTAAGGCTAGAATAAGGATTGATGTAAGGTATTCTATTAGGCGGAAATTAAACCAGTAACAGAACGAGCACAGGATTAACTCAAGCCTCAATGAAGCATATTGGTTACGATGCTCATTGCGAATCACGATTGTGAGCCTGAGACTAGGCTCCTTTGATTAGCCTTGACAGTCTGTTAAAAATCAATAACGCTAAATATGACCCCGTAGTTGATTTGCGATCAATCTCCCTGTAGCATAAAATACTGAAAAACACTTCCTCGCCGAGTATGCTGGGCACACAAGAGAACAGTGCCTGTGAAAGACCTTCCAATAGTATGATGTTCGTTACACCTAACTAATACCAAACCAAAACAGATTCGTCAATACTATTCGCCAGCCTCTGAAACCCAGGATTTCCATTCACTGAGAAAAATAAAATGACTGTCGAGTGCTACAATTTAAAAAGGATTAACTCATGATGGAATGGCCGGAGTTCAAATCCCGGCCGTAGCAAGGATATGCACTACTGACGAGCTCTAATGAGAGCAAAACTCGAGTATAGTGTTTCTTTTCAAAAGAGACTGGCTGCAAAGTCTATCTGAATGCGAAAGCCGCAATCATATGTGAGTGATGGTTAACTTGAAAACAAACCAAACCCCCGACTACTCACTATTAATCTGATACCAATAACTCGAAACCACCTCCTCATATGACTTATCGAATTTGGTTATAATTAATGCTTAACTGTAACTCAGATGCACTTAAGAAGACTGGTAACTATCGTTCATCAGTCACTTGAAGTAGTGCTTTTTCGAACCGAACAGTGAACTGAAATATCACACAGAGGAAGATAGGAACTGGAAATGAAATGATCAGAAAAATCTCGTAGACGCGTAACAACATGCTGATTGAGTATGCATACACACTAAACACTATTAGCGTTAGGTACGAGCCTCACGGATCTACAGGTATTTGTCCTATCAAGAACATATCTGAAAAATAAACACTACAGGACAGAACTATCTGCAGTAGGAGTGTATCTGGAAACAGAACTATCGTGGGCAAATCCGCTGTGTTGTACAGCTGAAGGAAACCGGTCCCCAGGACCCACGGAGCAATTAAGGATGAATTAGGCAGATCAACAAACGGTGATAGTAGCTAATCAATGCCAGTAATAGCAACACACCAGCAACTAACACTTGTGTGTGACTGTCACATAACCACGAGAGGTAAAAGCCTTGGATTAATAAGAAAAGAACAGATGCGACCACATTCATAAAACGTCTGTGTATAAACACAAAAGATCAGAATCGAGGTGCTAATGCCTTACAAATAAACAGGAGGTAATTAATTCGCCATGAACGACGCAAGATTATTTTATTATCAAGATAAGGGAAATCTTAAAACTGGCGCGCAAATGATAAAAACTAAGACAATTTCGAAGTTTGTACACCACGAATTGTTCGCTTACTGATGATATACCAAACTACACGATGGCTGGTTATTGCCAAGATGCCCAAACCTAGATCAGAACAGTCATGGTAACAGAAGCTCAAGTACACAACAGTATGGTTGGTAGTCGGTTGTCGTTTCGACTGAGTTACCGCGAGCTCGTATTTGAATGTCAGTCAAGTGTTTATTCGAACTTCTGCTCATGTGTACATTACATGGATTATAAATAGGGGAGATCTAATATATCTCAGGGAGTCAAAACACCTCAGCTTGAAGAACAGTTGACTGAAGTGGATAATTAATGCACTGTCAACGAATCCATCATGAAGGATTATGATGGGTTAAGTTGTCAAAAAAAGGTGTATGCACGGACAACATTCTGGACAACAAACACAATCAATAAAACAAAAGCAAAACCCCGTACATAAATAGGATATTAGCAACGACTTCTGTTGTCCACCAGAACTATTCATAAATTCACAGAGTAGCACCACTAACGTCCAAATGGAAAAAAATATGGGTGACTGACAGGAAAATTACACGGTATCGAAAGAGCTGCTAGAACTACCAACGAGATCACTTAGTAAACATGAATGCAAATCAGGTAACTATCGGGTAAATCATGAAACCCACGTAATCGATCCCGCCCAAATATCGTTGTACGGCCCTTCGGATATTGAGGTGAGTGACATGGAGGAGATTTTCCGAAAAGATTCACCTCCAGGGTTGTCCAGTGTGTCCAACTGTCGAGAGACAGGACGCTTAATTAGAAGAGAACTGGCGGACGGAAGAGAATTGGTACCCACTTGTCCACTGTCCAGAAGACGGCGTATATGAAGAGGAATGCTAAAGGCCGACAGTTGCAAAGTCTCGTCGATTTGAGTCAAGTCTACTAAGCTGTTAGTAGCACCATTTTCCGTGGCGCTGGCCTCAGGTACACCGGTTGGCTGAACAATATCCATAGGTTGCCGAGTTTCGTCAAAAAATGCGTGGATCACTGGGTTGATCACAATGAAGCAGTATCGTACTGTCCACACCGAGCGTACTTTCAACCGAGTGCTACACTAGCTCATTTTACCTCACAAAAACGCCTTACGGATGCACTCGCAAAATGTACCCACAGTACAGTTTTACGGAGCTGGTAGCACGCCGGCTGTTGTATAGTGCAAGGTCTTAACGCAGGCTATGTGGTCATTCAACCAATCAAAAAAGTCGACCAATATAATCATGGAAGTGTCCTATTTCTTGATTGGTTCACAGAGGTCGGTCAACAGGGCAAAATGTGGGCGTGGTCTGACAGTCGAGCTAAATTAGCACGAGTGCTGTGGATCCACAGCACACGTGGCGAAACCCGACTGGCAATCAATCGCCCGCATAAAATGTGATCGACCGCAAACCAAATGCGAACGACAGCCACCGACGATGCTGTTCCGGTCACCCATGTTGCGAGTATGCTTACTGTCGATCATGTGAACCACAGCCGGTCAAATGTAGCAACAGGATGAATGCGTGTAGTGTCAACATATGCAGTGTCTGACTTTAAATGCACAAGTACGCAGATTGTTGAATCGGAAGGCGGTCTAGCGTTATGTGAAAAGTATGCATCAAACAGTCGTGGACCGCCTACGTTTTACCATTCATAAATATTCCAGTATGATGCAAGGAATGAGAAGAAATTACATCCAATGGTACCCTGGAAAGGCTGACAGACAATCGTTCAGTACACGCCCGCTAAGTGGAACAACTACACATCAGATGTTAATTGAATACAAACTGCAACTTTTAGTGGTTGTTCCGCATAAGTTTCGAATTGTTTTCACATACCTGTTATTACACCTATTTCTTGATTGAACTTTATGATCAAAAATGTAGGCAAAGTATAAACTTCGCCACATCTTCTAGGACTGATTTGTTGACTTCAGGTAACGGATCATTAAAACTGATCTGTTGATACACGACACAACTGCTCAGGCGGAATCGATATTGTGGATAAAAAATGTTGGAAGACGTTGCGCAAGCCTTGAGAAATTCTAGTTCCCAGAACAGTACCTCTTGAAGTAACTGACGTGAATACAGGCCGATTGCCTTAGCCACTAAGACGGTTTGTTTCTGATGGTTTCGAACTCAGTAATTTTACGGGCATTTGAATTGCAACAGTTAGAAGCAGTCCAAAGTTTACGTTGCTCCTAGCAGTACCACGGAATAAAACTAGTGGAACTTTTTTACCTGAAGATACTGACTGTATCCAATGTGCTACAGAGGAGAATGGGCTGATTCTTCCTTGAGCACTTCATACAGTTTCTGTTGACTAAACGTAAGCCACAATTCCAGGTTGTAACACTAATCCCACTACGAATAATCGAGTAACTTGCCGACTGAAGTAAACCAATTGGAAAGATAAACACATCGCAGAACAAGGAAAAGTGGTAGCACAGGAATGGTACGACAACACACCAATGGAAAGGCGGGGAAACCAACGAACGAACCAAGAAGCATCTAGTAGCCCACGAAAAGCATCCCTGTGATGTAGTTTTTCTACTAATTCTACTTAACCTACCATCTGTTGATAAGCAGAGGTGCTGTCATGCTTACATGAAAGGAGAGTTCCCGTACACCAAAAAACAGCGTTTGCTGACAAGTAATTTGAAAGATCGTACCGCCAGGATGTCAAAGCTAGATAGGAAGAGTGGTGACAACCAAACTCGGGCCTGCAACCCATTTACAAAAAAATGATTGGGTAAGTTATTTTAACTGGGATACAATTGTTAATGTGACGATTCGCTCCATATCGGATGGAGCACTGAATTGTTACGTTATCTTGGTCGTAATTCAAACTAGAGCAAGGGAGAACTTGAAAACAATCAACTTGGCTGTTCACATCGTGTTCAAAACTTGATTCGCCGGTCTAGCAGAAATTCAACAATTAAAATCGAGTCCGCACAGATAGGGAAGTGGTCGGCAATATTCCTGCGAACAGGAAGTGCATTTAAGTGCATAAAAGGGGGACAGTTTTCGCAATGCCCATCCCAATATTCTAAACTCGGACTCAATGCGACTGTTCGGATTTACAAACCGCGAAGAAAATTTCGCGACACTCGTAACCAACCGAGATTTAGACAAGGTTACAAGAGCTTCGATAGTTACACCCAAAATGAATACGTTGACAAAAGGTTTAACAGACGAACAAGCACATATATGTCACAGCGCATAACATCGGAAGGAAATTTTTACCAACCTGGTAAACAGTCAAAGACTTATATGAGTAGTCGCGTTATCAATCAATCGCCAACTATCGCAAGTGTCACCAGGAGATCTCCAATCGTAGAAGCCTGTTGCATACGTTAAGTTCACTGACTGTTTCCCATACATCAACCTCTTTCCTAGGGGAGATCACTAATCACCTCAAAGTGCGGGCTGATATCACAGTTGATAGACAGTGATACGACAGACAGTAGATTGTGGTGATCCGAATACGCCACGAGGCTCCGCACAAGAACACGCAATATTTACTCTACCTGCGTTCAAAATTCCACGGCTTGCCAATTCCGCGCTGTTACTATATGCTGTTGACGTTAACATCTGGAATGTGGTAGGCAATGCGGCTGAAAACAAGAAGCTACAGAGCGAAATAAACGTATTTCAACACTGGGCCGGAGAAATCTGGCTCCCGTTTTAACATGACTAAATAGAACCTGATGCATCTGCGTCATTTGGGCTGAACATATTACTTTCTGGAAAACGAAAAGCTGGATACCACCATACGCGAACGCGGCCTAGAAGTAACTGTCCTTGAACGGTTTCCTAAAATGCATCAGTGGGTCAGAAAACCAACTCACCCGGTTGTCCGAGTGGTTTTACTCGATAGTGTCCCCACCCCGGTTCACGCTACATATTTAAGCCTTTCGCCCTTATTTCGTCAACGACATTACTCTTATTGAGAAAATAGAACCTAGAGCTATAAAACCTGGTACAGCGCTGCATCTCCATCCTATCCAGATGGGTTGCGCGAACTGTGAGAGATTTCAGTGTGCCACTGACATTTTGGAGATTTGCTGTCAGTACACACGATCCTTCAACAATCAGAAACATCGCACAACTGCTTGTGCCCACAGAAAATAACTATTTCAGGGGTAATTCGCCGAAGCGCCATCTACTGAGCCGGTTTACCTGCGGTGAATAGTCTATTATCGCCTAGGTGTACTAAACGTAGAACGATCTGCCAGGGTTTGTCGTAACTGAGTCCCCAGTGGTTAAATCTAGGAGCAGGTTTAAAACATGTTTGGGACACTAAACGGACTAACAGAACCACTGCAACAGAATGGAGATAATCTTGAGCTCCCAATATTGCTGGAAGCCAGCTCCTGTGTGCTGCATTGCGACTGTACTATACTTGATGGACAGTGTTTTCCACTCTGTTCGGTAGGTTTTGACTTTCTTTTTTGTAATCTTTTTATTGTTGGCTCTCCAAAACGAAAGCAATCTTCCGAACCGAGTTTTCTTATGAAATCACCCAGAACAAATTAGGCTGTATACATGCTTTCTTGCCCCTTAGTCCACAAAACTCCTATGAAGCGTAGGAGCGCACACGTTCGTACAACCTTAATTCAAATATGAAGTGCCGAGTTTATTATGCAACTACACGGCCGGTTCACAGGTAAGAGGAGAATACCGACAGTATTCGTTTTAAAACAACGGCTCATCCGAAGTATTAGCCACGAGCACTGAAAACACCACGCTGACAATCATGATGTCTATCGAACAGTTAGCACGATCACCTCGTTATGCAGGCTTCACCAATCAAAACACGATTAAGGTATTAGAATCCATCGCTCATTATACCGTGCTCTGTTTGTACGTTGTGTTGAGCCCCAGCCGACAGTCAGGTGACTGGAATGCATGAATTAGGCCCGAGACATGAAGATTTTGACATTAAAACTTGTTTTAGTACAGCGTTTCCTATTTACATGCTGGGGTTCACGGAACAACAGGCATTTTCGTAGATTACGTTGTCAAGCATGGTGCGACGATTGTAGACAAGGGTATTCTTGTTAGAGACTTCGTTTTCCCCAGACTTGTTGGCCACATCCATGGAGTACCTTTATTTCCGCACTTTTATATTCTGTGACATTTTTCAAGGAAAATTTTGTCAACTACTTGTAGATGAATAGATGTTCAACATATACTTAGTTATAACGAATGAATGGGATCGCATGACCACCCTAAATACTCATTCCGCACGAATAAGTATTAAAGAAAATGAGAAAAAACTTCCACTACGAAAATCGCTATTCACCGAAGTACTGGATCACTTCAAAACGGGGTCTGCGGAAGTGATATGGTTGGAGTTAGGAGTGGTAAGTCAGTAGTGAATAAAAAAAATGACTGTTTTACATTGCAAACGCAGAATAAGACTAGTTCGTGAACCCAAGATGAGATCAAAAAATGGCGAGCTGACTAAGGTAGTAGATGTTAGTTCTTTGACTATGTAACTATCTGGCCGCACATATCAAGTTCGGTTTGCAAATTCCCGATTCGGGCAGCTCACGCGTAGCATTTCAGTGTACGAGACGTATTGGTAAGCACCAACTTAGGCACAAGCTAGATACGGCAATTATTTGGATGATCGCATCCACCTTCTACAACATTAACAATATGAGTAATGAATTTAAAGAAATCAACATTTGGCTTCACAAGAATGTGACAGCACTTTTGGAAAAATAGGTCACAAAAAGCAGAAGCAACCAGAATAGACAATTGCTAATGAACATTACTTGGAGTATTCAGCAATACACGTAAGTACAAAGAAACGCAATGAATGAGTACTGACGAACATTCTGAGATCTCGGCAGACAACCATTCAATATTAGTTGTGCATAGTGGACCTGGCTGTACAAGGACATCCTAAATCTAATGACGGATAGCAATGTGCGACAGATTTTGAGACGGTACGGTTCAACTCAACTTGAACACGGTTGTTGATCAAACAAAACATGGATCCATTTAAAAATAAACATCGGAACAGAATGTCCCTTCATGAGTATGAGCAGGTGCGAATAAACTAGTCAGAGCCGTCATTTCGTTATATCGGAACCGAGGCGCAGAATGATTACTCATATCGGTGGTGGTAGTCAGTATGTCTTACCTTTTGATCCACCGGGACCGGTTTAGTTCACTTTGAGCTGCAAATATGCGAGTCACAGAACCCAAATCACGACGTTTGACATTGCTCGCTTGACCGCACCAAAAAGTTGAAATCGTCGGCCCAGCACAGAAAAAACAGAACTCTCGACCGCCAGCCAAACTAGGGTGAACCGTGCCAAACTGCATCAGACCAGGTACACTAAGGGAATATCCGGTAGGAGGGAAGGTGAGACACTGCGAAGTCCAAGGGTTTACGATTTTCTTCGGGGTGTTTAACGAATCCATCGAATCAGCGCGCGTTGTGTTTCGCATCAAGTGCTGTCGTGCAGTAAGGCAGTCCGGTTCCGTGAACAGGGATGCTCTCGGGTCAAAGGCTCCAGGACAAGAAGAAAGGTGTATACTGCTCAGTGATTCCATTCTGGTGAGAAGAAAAAACGAAACGCATGACAAGGTTTGACAAACTGAGTCCAGCTTTAAGCTACGCAAGAGAAATCACTGCCAAACGAAACTTTTGTGGACGTTTGTAATACGGTAGAACAACTTGGTCAAGTATTCCAAGTGAGTAAACAGGTGGCGACATTCTTTTGATCAGCTTCTCACAGTACAAATATGTACAAACAACGATGAATAGTGAGGAACCAAATCAGAAAACAGTACAGTATCTCTGAACGCAGGTGAACAACACACACCTAACTGACACGACAGTGCTGGCATGTGGACAACTTTCTCTCACATAACAGAGTGGGTGAATACATAAGTTTTGTTAGGTCGTCGTGGATGTTAAACTGACCTTGATCTACTTCAAGGAGCCAGAGAAATGACTCTGAGTGATAACTTTTTGATAATAATATAAGCTCTATCGGCCAGGCCGGTCAATACCGAACTGTTCAATGACCCCACATAATTTATTCCAGGTGAAGCTAAGTGGTGCTTCCGGACTTAAATAAGGTGATCGACCGAAACTTCGACCAATAAGCTGTTCAACTAGGTCCAGTCCAAATGACTTCAATAGCACAACCGCCATGGGAACAGTGCTCAGAGAGAAGACTTGTTATTCGTTATGGGACATTTTTCTATTGCTGCTTCGGTGTTTGTGCATTTTGTTGAAATTTTTCACCATTTTCTATTTCGTTATCTTTATTTGCCCAAAATGCGTCCGGATCCAGCTATGTTCCTCTTCTATGATGTATTCATCGTGCAAATGTCGTGTGATCAGACTCTCATGGACCAAGTGAGGTTTCAGTATCCAAAAGTTCAGGAGTGCATCAACTGACAGAGACACACTTGCTTCAAGTATACTATCCATGCTACGGTCCCACCTATGCGATGCATCGAACACATTTTGAAAAAGATGTTAATAAATCAACTGTCCATTCAGTGAGCTCAGTATTTTTAAATAACAAGTGCGGTTGCTCCTCGGCCGTTAATGTTATGTGTGGGTACAATGGCCCCCAACCAGAAACACAAATCTTCACCTTGTTCACTGCTGCCATGTTTAATGCACAAAGTACAACGAAATCGAACAGCCCGGTTCATCAAACAAAGTCATCCTCACATCACAAGTTGCTGGAGCGATAAAATCGCACAAACACCAGGAAAAAGTAAAGCAAAACAGAACCTGTCAATAATCGCAAGAGCTCGTAACTAACTCATTTAAGTTGCTATCTTTTCAATCTCAATTCAGCACTGCTTCCTACTTTAGATTGGAATGTGTTGAAGAAACTGGACAAAATAAACCATGCGAGGTAAAATGGCTGGTATGGACCACAGTACAAAAAAATACAAAGTAAGATCATGGCGTGAAAATGAGGTGAGCGGTTTGTGGTGTACAAAATGTTGTGAAAATACCAGTAGTTATCCAGCGAGTTAGCGGGGAAAACTCGTAGTCGATCGGAGATCAATCAAAATGAACTGAAGGTATACATCGGTAAATCAAGAACCATGTATCATATTCACTTACCAGGGTGGAAATCCCATAAACCACTTGACGACCACCAGAAAGGTGGCTAATTAAGTGGAGGAGCAGGAATATTATCATCGTGTGACTGAGTTATTAGTGAAGGAAGAATATTCGATGGAGCGAGGTGCTGGAATCCACAGTGGAGCAACTTGCAGAACTCAGTCTAAATTTCAGCAGTAATCCGATTTTTTGCCTGTGAGGTGTAAATGCTGTGTTTCCACACAGAGATTTACGAATTAATTCCCACCCCTTTTCCCAGGGTGATCTATTTGCACCATCTCAAATGAATGCATGACAGTTAAACACCAGCACCAGCCACCGTCGTTAGTAGAGTATCACGAGCAAGTATGGTGGACACAAAGTACAACAGATCCCTAGCACTCACAACCTGTGCAGGAAGCTGAGTGAATCAGATGAGTTGATCACCAAGCATACCTGTCCCGTTACCTCACCAAACACACAAGTCAGACGTATGTCAACCAACTACTACATTTGTGTGCGCTGGTATAAGTTAGATGGTGGCTCAACCGTGGAAGTTTGTTTCAGCAATGCGTCCCTCAGTTTTCGCATGGAGATCAAAAGGCGACCAATAAGGAATGGTGACTAAGTATCTATGATTGCAAAACTAACTGACATTTATTCATTCAGTGGCTGATCTCATTGCAAGTTGTTCATTCATTGTCTCGTGATTTTTCGGCACGCATCGTGTCCTTTTTCTACTGTTTATTGTGGCGCTAGCTTCAAACAACAAGTAACCAATCGTCTGTTGAATACACGAACACACAAGCGTATACTTATATGTATATATATGTATGTATGTACAACAATAATAAGCTTATCAATAAGATACTGTGAAAAATCATCACTCTCTCAGAGAGATTAGTTTTGATCGGTCCGGAGAAGCCCTTGTATGGATTTGAAACCTCAGTGAGAACATACTTTAGTTACATTATGGACCACAGTTCTGGCCTCAATTTGACTCTTTCCTTGAAGAGATCATAGTGCTCAGTCATGAATTTAATCACCGAAATCTGTGGTCTCAATCACACATGACAGCTGACCTAAGCATCCTGTAAACAGTCTGGGTTATCCTAAGCCGTTCATGTCATTGGCTCGTCCGTTTGAAGCTAACAGATATCAGTTTTAGCACTCTGTTGCATTGCAAACAACAGACCGATGGTGAATGGCGGTCAACATTCGACCTCAATCCTAGTAAATTGCCAGTGTCTTGTATGTAAGCGGTGTTCCAACCTCACTTGATTTACTCAATGTTGTTCGGTTTTATTGCCTACTAAGACACCGGCAACTTGTAAATAAAATCCACACGAAATCAGTTTCACATAACATTCATTGTGTGCCAACTGGCACATGATTATGACCTTACGAATGAAACACCGACCAACCCTATCAAGTAGTCTAAATGCAGAATGTACTGAAGTTGGCACATGGTACATGGGTAACACTGGGCAAAACGCCGACAAAAAATTCCAACATCGAAAACAATGTACCCTATTCCAACAAGACAACGCAGTAGGTCGAAGTTCGACAGTGTATATCCATCATTCTAGTGTAATCAGAAGCTGGAAAATACAGGCTGCGAAGCTGTCCTATCATCGACAGGTCCTCATCATCATCACAACCTTCGGCATGGGTAAAAGGTACTGTGGCTCGAGCAGCGGCCGATCTCAACAATGACACAAAATATCCCATAAAAAGAAAACGTTATGAAAAAAAGGTGGAAATTAACAAAAGAAAATTAAGGAGAAGAACTAAAAATGGTATGAAGGCAGGTAAGTCAACAGCTAGTGAAACAGGTAACTAGATTGATGGACAGCTGGGACTCGTCTGCCAAAATGTCAAGCAAGTTAATAGGCAAGTCCATTCAAAGGAAATATTTCCTCAAATTAAATCTCTTAAAATACATATTTTAGATACGATTCGACGATTGATTACATTGGAAACAACTGCTTCGTGCTTCAAGCGAGGCAAAAACATTTCCTTGGAATACTCACGGGTAGAAATGTTGCTGAACACAAGGGACTAGAGTGTGAACAAGGTCCAGCTTGAATTGATTTGAACTCTATGCCTACGTGCCACATTTGACATACCTAAACTTAGGACGGTTCCGAAACCTTCATCCAATTTAATGTCACCTACTCAGGTGTCTGGAAGCTCATTCGTATAACAATGCCGATTCCGATGAGAAGCATCACAAAATTAAGGATGTTCTTAGTGACTGGTCTGTAACCTTATCGGAGACAATGCAATATATCATCAACAGTTGCATGGCCCTTTTAAAAACAGCGCATATACTATGGTAATAACTGCTTCATATGCAAAAAGACAGATGCGCCGTACAAACGATTAACTCTTTTCATATTAATAAACGATGCCCTTGGTTGATATCCCGCCAATTACCGATGTATCGACTAGGTTGTTGACGCACTTCATGAAAGAACGCGACAGGAAGGAATCATTTCCAGTCGATTCCGTCGGCGTTCCCACTCTGAAAGACTGTTGTTCTTTGACAACGGAGGCTAATATTCATTTACGACATCATAATCGATATTCATAAATTAAGGTTCGTCGCCTTTATTTTGTCATATGTACAATAAATGTGTACGTACAGTGCACAACTGCACAAAGGTTACAGGAGCTGGAGATAAAACAGTGACCGTGTGGCTCTCCGGATAATTCTGTTTGATTTTCTTATTTGGAAAAGGGGTTGAAAGTGATAACCGACAGATGACCCTAATCAGTGTGACCAAGGTCTTCACGTGTTTGCCGCAGGATCTACTGGATAAACTCGGCTAGAAACAACTTCCTAATTTTCACTTACGTGTGTACCAAGATGGTAATCGATCTGTTAGCACAATCAAGAAGACCTGTTGAAATTAGATACTTACACATGCACACAGCCAGGAATAAACAGGAAACAACCAAACAGGACGTAGTCTGAGCATCAAGGCTCAAACTCTTGTGACTGGCCTATGATTCGCCGCAACAGAATCAATGTGTTCTTTCAAAGATCAGCGGTTCACACTAATGCTTAACTGCCACACAATCATGAAGAAAAAGCAAACCCTATATAGGAAGAGAGAGAAGGGAAAAAGAATGGAACGGGAAGGGACCTAACTACTGAAAATAACTACTTCTATATTGGAACACTCAACATCAAGGTGCCTACACCTTGCAAACAAACAACTGAGCTGCAAGTGAGAGCAAGGTGTCATCTACAAACCGACCGGGGATAGAAGTGCACATACATTTATGAACAAATGTTAAACTAAACCATAACAGAAGTTGCCAAGATCGGAGATAGATCAGCTTGCGCACATGGGAGAAACAGTTTGATATGTGTGAAAGTGCACCTTCTCCGTCAGTTTCGCCAGTCTGTTGCGGTGGCACAAAAACGCAAACTATCATCGACCGGATGGATAATACACAAACGCAAATATACACAGTTCTAAAGATAGGCCAATTTCACCCAGATACGATAGATATGGCAATAAGGCAAATACAAAGCAACACAATTCGGATAAAGGTGTGAATAATTTCCCGCGAAAAATTTCATCGGGTACAACCCAATCCTTAGGTTCACATTTCGTTAAGTGTATTTACACATTTTGTGCTAGATACCCATACAAAGGGTCAACATATGTGCACGTGGTCTTACTATTCTTCCGTTCGCTTATTTGGCTCGGATTCAACACAAACCTAGCATCCTCATTCTTGAATTAATCTCAGAACTAAACCAACGGGGGTTTTCACAGTTGATGTCGATTGCGACCGCTCTTCACATGTTCCTAATTTCTACAGTGATACTCACTGTTTTGTGACCTATGCACACTTATTTAAATGCGCTCCATTTACTGAAGATATGTGTGAGTAAAGAAGCTAAACAATCGCCTTTTCAAGGTGCGTAAAGCATTTTGTTGACTGGATTTGAATAAAGTTAAGCTTGTGAACATATCTGACAGGACATGACAACTAACAATTTTAACCATTTCACGGTCCCATAAAGTAGGTCTGAATTCACTTCCAGCATAGAGATACTAGCTTCGAAAACAAAACTGCTAACTACACAGTACGAATAATAAATAGAATTTTGTAGGACAAACGGTTGTGACTGGAAACACAACTAGAAGCATGTGGTGTATTCAGTGAGATTGGGTGACGAAAAGAGACCAAGATATCTGTTTGTTTTCGCATAAACCAACTGGTTAAACACTAAGCATACGGTGTACGATGAGTGAATCACATACTCCATAGAACGGGTGAGTGCTTAGCCAGAGCTTATCCAGCGAAAAAAACGTTTCTGTCAAGTTACCATGTGATTACGAACAATGAACACTGATTGTTGAGTTGAAAACAGTACGAAGCGTAGATTCCTTTTTCGACCGACTAAATGTGGCTACTAGGAGAATCTCCGTTACCGATGTGGTGAAGGATGGTCAGGATTGCCATGCCATACTCATGTATGCATGTATCCGTGTTGTTTCGTGTAAACAATAAGCGCATCCGCAAGTCACAACCCTCAATGTGTTCACAAAACATATGTTCTGGAGCTGAAATAAAATTCGACAACCACGCAAACTTTGGACTTCGTCAAGCGCCAGATAGGTAGTGAACACAGGTCGGCGAAATAATCTGGAACCGAAATAAGCGATTACAACAGGTTAAACTAACCAGCGCTTCTTACATTTTGATAAGGCGGCAGTGGTTAGCCATTCGAAGCCAAGATCATAGGTATGAAAAAAATTATAATAAACCTTAAACATCCATGGAACTCTTTGTTCAGAAAGCATGTTCTCCACCCTGAATGAATTCGCTGACAATTTCGTTCGTCACCCCGTCTTATTCGCATTGAGTAGACTCGTTATTGTTGTTTAATTCTGAAAAAGCAAGTTGAAGGGCTACCGTCCACCAATATTCGTTTTCTCACTGCTATGTACAAATTTTGGTGATTGTCCAACAATCAGTGCCACACTCTCGTTCCGAAAAATGGCTTGATACAGTGGATACGATAGTGTGCTCATATTGGCAAATTACCGACAGTAAAAAGTGATGGCAACCACTAACATGATTGATTCGAAATGTCTACCTACCATGGAGTAGAATTTCGCAAATTATTCGTTGCAACGAAGTGGCCATCACAAATATTCAACTATCCTTTATAACAGCACCCTAACAGATATGTCAGAGTGCGTGTAAAATACGGTACGAATAATGTCCTATCAGTATTCCGTTCGCGAACGGTAACTCACTTGAGGTTTCTATTCCACTCGGAGGTGCTTCTGGTGTAATTCCGAGAGCTGAACACTAGTTTTGAATCCCCGGGACTATGGACAGTATTTGTCGTTGTGATGCATCGAAAAAAACGAGACAGGCGCGTGCCACGTCTCTCTGTTCGCCATGTATCCGATGCCGGTAGATGAGCCGGGCAGAGCTGATGAGAATCATATGGGTTCGAATGGATGTCATTGTGCACCTGCTCGTGGCGTCCAACCTGATGAAAACTGAGGCTGCGTTTGAGACCTTGGAAAAAGCGTCGAACACGGGAAGATGAGGAGAGACGGTCGGGATCGGAGCACAACTGCGGCAAATAAGCTTCAGAACGGGATAATGCAGTGACCGCGCGATTCACGGTGGAAAGAGAGCTGTCAATCGATTTCTGAGGAAATAATCGATCGGGTTGTGCGGCATGAGTGTCTACCAGGGAGGATAGCGAAGCAGTCATATGTGCAGGGTCGATGTAGTCAAAGTGAGCCTCCTCATGGTTCCGCCTAGCAAAACATTTGGTAATCAAGTCCAATTGGTTCGCAATGTACAAAACAGCACATTAACGGTTGCGACAACAACAAAAGCAACAAAGACCAAAGAGTAAGATCAGATAAGCATATTTTTTCAGAATGCACAAACGGTTAGCTCAAAACATTTCCACACGGGTAATTGTGCCATTCATCTGATAGAAACAACACGTATGCAAGCAGCAGTGAAGCAGACTTTTAATGCAACCGAATCCTAGCACCACATCAACTTATACCAGATGTGACAGTTACCACAAATTTACATACCAGTACACGGTAACCTATCATGGTAGGATGGCAAAGTATTTGCAGAATTTAAAAAGTGATCATATTTCACTCTAAAGGACCTGGCTTCAACCATCGCAAAAACCTGATAGCCCCTGCCCATCTCTAATGAGCCCCTGACGAGAGGTTCATGTCTGGTTAGTTTATCAACGGATGATTTCTCCGGTACGGTTGACAGGGACGACAAACAAATCGGTGAAGCTCTACATTTTGTGTAAGAAAGAGTTTGCTTTACGTTGAGGTTGGTACAGAAGTCGAGAGGCTGTAATAAATCTGGTAATGTATGAACACGAGTGTACACTTCAGTGGACAAATGATCAGAAAAGCTCGACTGTGTGATGTAAGTCGTAGGACTAGGTTTAAAAGAGCGAACCACTGTAAAATCACCACAGTAACTATCTGGCAGAACTACTAAGTATATCGGGACCAGTGCATAAAATCCATAAAATTGGCAAACAGAAACAAATGGTAACAATAAAACACCAAATATATAAGGAAAGCACAAAAGGGAAGAAGGCAAAACACCAAAGAAATTTAGTGATTTATAGCTACTCATTTTACAGATAAACAAAATAATATAAGACCCTCAACACTGTTTGAACGGAAAGACTACAACAAATGCTCAAGTCGTCCGAACGTATTGAGAATGGAGAGGGGCTATTGTGCAGCTAACTTCAATCGATGACCCAACGGGTAGAGCTTGTCGCTCAAGTCGAAATCAAGCGGTTCATCGAACACTTAGGAATGATTGTCGACCACAGGTAGGCAGATGGGTAACTCAAGAGACCGTCTATTGCGGAAGTGGCTAGCCGTTCAGGTAGGATGGATAGGTCGTGGCAAACGTGAGGTTAGTGCTACTGTGCTCAACACAGTTTTCTCAAGAGAACGATGTCGGAGCTAAAAATATTGGTCGCGACCCGGTCAGGCACCATGGTGGTGTCTAAAAGGCAGTTCTCATGAAAGAAGTCGTACATAACTAGTGGAAACACACAAAAAACTAGTTGTCTCTATTGATGATGATTACATCCCTGGTGTTAAACAAATAGCTTCATGCGTGGGAAACATTCCTTGTTGCTTGACTACCAATCAAAGCCATTTGTTAAACTCATACACAATTCCCTACTGGCGATTAGTGTGGCTAGATCGTTCATCTCCCTTAACTTACCCACCCGCCTTAACAAGAACGAAGCGCGGGTTCACGGAAACTCTTCTAGATGGGTTAACTGCGTAGAATATCGCAGCGGTTCTTACATTGTTTCAGCCTATCAATCCGTGGCTACTTAAGCGCAACGTCGTTGTCTCCATCACTGAGCATGTATGAAGTAAACATCAAGATCAGTGTAGTGACAGCTAAACACGATCCTTAGTATAAGGCTGTATGAAGTATTCCGTATGTTGACAGGTTAGTACGGTGGTTGCACATAACGCAATCAAATCACAATATCAACATTTGGCTGTCACTTTGTGGAAATCTTAGACCCAATGAGCAAACTTCTGAAAAGTCTTGTCGTCTCACTCTCATGTCCAATTTTCCATTATCGCATTATATTCTATGGGGCGTTAATGCCGACTATGAGAAGCCGCAGTCAAGTGTGAGTGGCGTTCAGTTTACAATCACGTGTTTAGTAATTGCAGGATTGCATTTTTTTGGGTCTGTCTGGTACATCGTTCAACATTCAGGCTACTGCCGAAAATAATAGTAGTCAAAAGGTAATGTTGAAAAGTTTGTGAACCACAACTCTCCTCAGAGCAACATTTTAAGTCTCATTAGGAGAATATATATTTTACGAGTCAAGAACAGTCGATTAGGTATCAAAAGTAAAAATTTAAGAATACCAAGTCGATAGTAAACAATAGTAAACGCCATAACTTACAGCCTAGTGCCTGGAGAGCAGACAGTGAGGCAATCAGATGAAGATTTGGAAGACAGACGAGACAGGACTCAGCTGATACGGAAACATGGTGAGCTAATCTGCACCGACTGAAGTACCCGGGTGCTATTGTAAGTTGCAGTCTCAAGCTGAGAATGCCCATTTGGAACTTCTTAAATTTTCGGAACTTCACCATTATCTATTAGTTCGATATTCAGGCAGCAGGTAATGCCTCCACAAACGAAACGGTTTTTCGGTATTCTCAGCGTTACGAGAGTTTACCCCACTGGAATTTTTATCGGGTTACATTCTACCACCAGCGCACATCCAAATTTGGCCCGAAGATCTAACTACGGGCGTCAAACATGTGAACAACACGTGGTTGTCTGTCACACCATTGTCCTCATAATCAGACAGCAAACACGCCCGAACGCCCAGTTTAATGAATCGTGGATACCAATGCATGAGATTTTGAGCAAATCTGATCAGTCCTATAGACTCATACAAAAGGCGGAAGTATGAAATACATCTAAGACACTTGAAACGAAAAATAGCCGCAGATATAAAACACTTACAGTGTGGCGATAGTTTTAGCACGCAAAGGATGGTGTTTGCGACGAGATTGACCATCTGCGTTTTGAGGTTGTAGCTTTCCAGGCTGCGAGAGTCGGCGGAGACCCTGTTTGTAACGCGAAACGAAATACACTGTTCAGCTGTTTACGCATGATAAAGGAAGTGGGGACCAAGTGCAAATGACTTCAACAATAAAATCAGCAAAATAGTTCAATGGACACAACAGTGTCGTCAGAAACGAACGAGGCGCACAGTAAAAAATTTACAACTGGACCGACTTGAACGAGTAATGCGTTTGACATTTCCGAATGCAAAACACAAGTACACAGCTGTTTGATTTAAACTGTAGACCACTCACAAGTTGGTTGATAATGTGTACACCGTTACCTCACTTACCTGACATTATAAGACAAGCCGAAATAAAAACACAAATCAGTATCAAATGAATAGCTGTCGATACGCACGCCTTGAACGGTTTGCAAAGTAAAGGTGGCTAAAGTACCAAGAAATGCGTGCACATATCTGGTTCATTTACCGAAATCAATAGGGAAATCTTACGAAATGATTACAAGCACAGGCATATCAAGCATTACATCTTGGCATCATCCGCTTCTGTTTTTAATTTACCACAAATGAGATTAATCCCATGTAAAATATCTGCACGAAATTTAGTACGAATGAAATCAAACAGTTTCGGCGTCGTGTTTAACGTGCTATTCATAAACAGATTGAGAATAACACAACGTTAGGAGCAGGTTGTTATTAAAACTTGCTCCTAACGTTGTGTTATTCTCAATCTGTTTATCAAGATTAATCCCAATTTCTTTGCACGAAAACCAAGATTGGTCTGATCATATATATCCCAAACACCACAGGAACCGACCGACAACCTTGACTAGCGGAGGGTTGCAAGTTGCATGGAAAGCAATTTAGCAGACTTAGTGGCAAAGCCAGTCATACAAGGCACGGATAAAAACGCAGAATAGGCCAAATATTCTGCTGTCACGCAGACAATGCTCAACAGTTGGACAAGTCCCCGATGAGCTGCATGACACTAGAAAAACAGCAAAAGTCGGCACAACCGGTGGACGGTTGAAAAGGCGATGGAACGCGCATTCAGAGGGTCAACTAAGCACAGTCGCATGATAAACGGTTCTGTAAAAGCCTTGACGAACGTGACGAGGATGATAGAAAAGCCCGGACAAACGAGAGTGGTTTCCTCAGGCCCCAAAGAAGTTGTCAGCTGGCATAATTAAAGACTATATCGTTAACGAAAACTTGATGGTAGAGACAAGACGCCTTATTAACCGTACCATTCCGACTATTACGACATCGTTGGGCTCGTCAAATGCAATTCAACTAAACAAAGAACGCACTCGTTTTTGTCAGTCTAATTGCTTCCACAGTTTAACGCAAGAACGTGCCAATTTTACCAGCTTTTGTGGATCACGCCTGAAAGTTAAACACAACTCACTGCAGTATGTGTATTTCTGTGCAGTTCTGTCTGTGTTTAGCTACTTGAAATATGCAGTATCAAGATATCGATAGTTCCGGCAGCCGAAGTGGAGGAACAGAATTGCACTTCGATACTCACAACCGCTCAAAAGTAAAAGCCGGGTAGAGAAACACGCAAGACTGTCTGTATTTTGAGACACCATTCTTCAGTTTGCATGAGATCCAATTGTGAAAAGTTTGGACTTCAGCTAGATTTAAATGGTCTATGGGAATATGCCTACAGCTATTTGCTCGAATCTAGCCGAACCCATTCGAACGACGAAATCTGTCATACTGAACATCAGCAATAAAATGTGTGGTTTCTGACGATAGTGCGGCTAGAAAATGCCACAAAGTGGAGAGTTTTTAAATGTTCCACAACCGTATTCGAGTTCGGTACTCAAAAGTTGCAGATCAAGTCACAGTGAGATAAGTTCTTTCGTCTTTCAGCACATTTGTGTAGGCCACATTCGAGCTCGCGCATTTTTTTTAGCTCGTATGGACATCTGATAGGCCATTCATTGAAATGTGAAACGCTGAAATAGTAGACGGTGTGCATGGTGAGGGACACCGATTGCCATGGATTACCTAATCAGATAAGGGGGTAAAAAGCAACATTACTCAACAGAACCACAAGGGTCTCAGGGATTCGAGACTATGCGGTTCCCTGGCGATTTCCTGCCTTTATTCAGACAGTGTCGAGGTACACGCACTGCAGATACAGAAAACCGTGTGTCTTAATTATTAAGCCAGAAGAGTAGGTAGCTAAATTTTTTGAAGTAGCAGAGTGGGAATAGCAGTGATTACCACATTATCACTTCACTCGATACGGAATTATTAGGGCGCATAACGACGGTTAGGCATAACAAATCAATGAAACCCACGCCGTGAAGGGGTTCAGGTTATTGATGGCAAAATGAGATGGAACAGACATACGCGGTATATGCACCCCTAGTTTCATGGTGAAAAAGTGACTTTTTGAAGTCACTTATAGAGAACGTTTGTGAGAACAGTATTGACTTGTGGACATTCAGGCTAACATGATGAAACACCGATAGGTTAAACGGTCCAGTCCTCAGTCCGGACGCTCGGTTGTGTTGTTTGCAAGGTGTAGGCACCTTGATGCTGAACGTTTGAATAGGGACGTAGTCATTTTCAGTAGTTAGGTCCCTTCCCGTCCCCTTCTTTTTCGTTCTCTCTTTCTATATAGGGTTTCCTGTTTCTTCATGGTTGTGTGGCAGTTAAGCATTAGTGTGAACCACTGATGTATTGCTGTCTATGATGATGATGATGATGATTTCATTCAACAAACAGTGAGCTTTCCCGAACACGTTACGTACGAAGGATATCAAAGTACCTGCTGTGCAGACACCTGTAAACAGATAAACGAAACCATGCTAGCCTCGAACTGGATAACAAGGGGTCACCTGAATAGACTCGTGTTGCACTACGGAACGTAGACAGTGGGAGGAAACAACCCTAGGTCGGTCCTGTCTGGTGAAATGCGAAGCAGACAGGGGTTCAAAAGTTTTTGACGGTGAACTAAAGTGAGCGATCAACAAGAGAGCTATCAGCATAATCGACAGTACTAACACAACGGTGTGAGGTTTGAAAGATAACAGCACTCACAACGTACCATCAACCAAGGACAAAGTTAAACGACTGAAATGTAAACATTCAATGGGAGCAGAAGGAACGACGTACGGAGTAAATGAAAGCAAACCGTCTTGGTTGTATATTTTCTGCTCGTATAAACCAGCGATCCTTGGTAGTTTAGTAAACAGACCATCTTTCTAAATAACTCAGAGTTCAGATGGCACAGCACATTCCCTGCTATACAGAAGTTGTTTGTATTCTCATTTTCCCTTATTCTGTTCGAACATCTAAGCGTCTATTTCTACAGTTGTACTCCATCCATAGGCAACGCATACTCTTGTTTCCTCCTGTCACACGTTATAAATGTATGTCAACTGCTTTTCCGATTATAACATTACCTATGGAAAGCTTCTCATGTATCAGAAGAGTAGGAGTTGCATTACAGCCTCCTGGCTGGTTAACCAGTTTAAGTCAGCAGTGCCACCGAAACCCTCACTCGCATTCATCCCGGTCGTTATCTCCCATGGGTTTAAACAGGATGCGGGCTACACAGGTGGAACCACGAGTGGCGAAGAATTCGCCTGTGGAAACATGTAGGTAGACGTCCTTCAAGTTCCGCCACTGTGACAGGCTAGCAGAGACATGGATCTAGCCAGCCATAGCAAGAACGTAGTCAGCCGGTTCCACACGAGATGTTAGTGGTTTGGGAGTAGGCCAACATCATGATGTGTTTCAAAAAAATTCAGCATGTACGACAGAACGACCGAGGACGAAAACACTCCCCGTAACCACCAGCATTCATAGCAGGAATTCTATGGAATTGTCATGTTTCATGTCAATCACATCGGATATTATTCTAATCGATCACCACTGGCGTTTGCGAGCAGAAAGTGAACGGACTTTGATAATCAACACTCTCCAAAATTTCAACTTAATTACAAAACAAGAACGCAGAAAAACGTGATTCTGAACAAAAGTCACTGAGCTGTTGCAGAGATAACACACGTAACAAAAAAATACTACAAACAGATCGTTACTGTTCAAATTTTATTCCGTCGTCACCCCAATCCATGCAGACGATGGGACGTTACCTGGTTCAGTGCAAGATAACCAAGGGCCTAATCCAATTGCATTAGCTTCTAAGTTCACAGGTGTATGTTTCCTAATCGGTCCTGCGGAAACCTGAGATGTGTAGTAAGCAGTAGGAAAACAACTTGCAGGCAAATGGTAACATAACTGTTGAAATTTTGATTATTTGTTTTCAGTCATCAAGTATTACAGAACACTCATGAGGTGCTCGCAAATTATGAATCATCAATAGGTTTCAGGTATGCCACAGTTGGTCGCAAGCACCGAATGATTTACACGTGACGCCTAGACCATTGAAAGAATGAGAACCGACTTTCCCATCAACGTTGTTCATTCATGGGTTCCGATCCAATCCGGATGATTCGAGTAGATATGTGCCCAGGCGTATGACCCGTATTTCTCCTAGCAATCGCAGCTGCACTATTAGTGCATTAGTTGCGGACGATCATAGATTAGTTGGAGACAAGCATATCATCCTTCAAGTTCACGGTGATCAACGACGAAACAATGAATGAGCTGAACGTTCGTCCGTTGAATATTCCCTCAAAAAACTCGCCTAGCATGTTAGCACGCCAGACAACGTGTGTCCAGGACTAACAAACAAACACTTCCAAAACTCCCAGAATCTTGAACCTCAACAGAATAAGCTACAAAGTCGGCTTCGAACAGCATGGCACATGAAGAAATGATTCATTACAACGATACTCTTGGGTCTTTTTACCACCAGGTACAGAAACTTGGGAATGCATACGATATTGAAAATCCACCGTGGCAAACTTAACCGTAGTGAAGTTTATGAACTTCATCATTCGATGAGAAAAACAGGAGACGGAACACGTAATCCCACGTTTTCAGACATGTGGAAATCGTTCCAGGTGGCAAAAAAGGTCAATGCTCATCAAGAAGCAATTGGACAGTGCGTCTATCTTTAAGGCGAAACTTCTCATATGTGAGTGAGCAGGTGATGAAAAACCGTGCTCAAAATAAAAAAATGCACATCATCACAAATGGTGACAGCTTTTGCAACGCTAGAGACTTTTTAGCCAGCCTCTTTAGAGCAGGGGAAAGAAATACTCGTGTTGGATATCGTCAGTAGTGTACACCTTTTCCACGGCCAGGAGTTGAACTCCAGCTACATACGTAAAAGACAACTGTCCTGACAACTGTGCAAGCGACACCATAATGGAATTCGTTGAGTAAAATGATGCTTGTGATACTAATAAGTAGTATGGCAGATTTATAACTTTAGATGAGACCCAACTGTGAAAAGTCAGGGCTTCGGCTGGATACGAACCAGCGACAGGCACAGCATGCTGTGTCTGTCGCTGGTTCGAGTCCAGCCGAAGCCCTGACTTTTCACAGCTGGGTCTCATCTAAATGATGCTTGTGATTTGAACTAGGAAAGTATTAGTCGCTGAATAAACGACTGGAACTGTGTCACCTGATGAGGACGTAGTAATCTCAATGTCATCTTCAGTTTTGAGCCGTAACCCCAGGTACGATGGCTAGGGATGTATATGGTCTTGACAACGTTCCATAGAGTACAAGAGTAGTGAACAAGTAGAACTGTAAGAAAAAGAAACAGGTAAAAGAATGAAACTTTAAGAAATAAAAGTCAGCATGTTTGTGAACACAAACTTGTCATTGAATTAAATATGTCGGGAAGTGTTTCCAATCAGCGAAGTGGACAGTCGTGGACTTCCCAAAGTGACAAACGGCACCCACAAACTCTGGTCAGCTGAATGAACAGGGTTTTCGCAGCCCATGACCACGTCATCTACTGTGCACCTTACGGTTTTAATCAATCACCAGCAACTAAAACCATCAATGCGCGGTGCGGCAGACGATCCTTCGGTATACAGAGTACGCGACCCAACCAGGGAAGATTGTAAACTTTCGATCGCGAGCTTGCACACCTCTTACCAATGCATTATCGGAAATGCGCACCGCTCATGGAGTCAGCTCATTTCAAGTTGGTTGACTGGTGGAGACAACAGTAGTCGAATACCGAACGAGCTAGGTCACTGATCCACAGAGCATAACTTACCAGACGTAGCATTCCAAATTCTGCCTCCAGTCAAAGAATGGACGACATTGTAAATGTGCGACAAGGGTTGTTAAAAGCCCTAAGTGTATTCCTCATTCTCAAGGACACCATGTCAGCAACATTACAAGCCAGAGTGTCGATACCACGCAGGTAGGTGAAGCGATTACTAGTCTCGGGCGAACTGCTTACAATTTCAAAGACAGAGACAATACCACCTCAATCTTGTAACAATACTAAGCACTATGAAGGTACGAAGTACACGCCATAAAGAACAGCTACACTACTTGATCAGTTAAGCATGGTTCGCATGAACTTCACCGAAGAACCAAGTAAAACAATGTCATCCGCATACCCAACATCAGCTAGTCTACTACCTGGTAGAAGCTCTACTTCGAGATCCCCGAAACTTGCGAGTATTCTTTCCAGACTAACGTTCACCATAAAGTTGAAAAAAACGGCAAAATCGGAAACCCGGTCGAACGCCACTGAAGTAAAAAAAACGCTCGAAACAAATGCCCATAAGTGCGTACACTGCACTCATAGTGGACACATAAGGGTTTCAACAAACTGACATATTTCACTGGAACTCCTCCACGACGAAGACGGCGTGTCGGACAACCGAATCAAAAGTACGCTTTACATCAAAAACTATAAGGACCGTTGACTAAGTAAAGAATTACGGATGCCCCAGTGCTTGTCAAGAGGGCAGACTATGATCGACACACCCGTGACCAGATAGGAAACCTGCCAGTCCTTCCACTATCTGGTTCGCCCTGAGTTTCGGAATACGCCGTATCATGAGATTCGTGAGCAGCTTGGATATGACAGAGATAAGACTGCCACATCTGTGACTCCCACTTGACGCTCTGACAAGTTTTCGAGAGTAGTGAAGGCTGTTAACAAACACCAGTTATAAGGCACCTCCTGAGCCATTTATATTGGTCGGAGGAGTGGGGTCGATACGGATAACAATCTCTCGACACCATTTTTAAGGGGAGTTGAAGAAAGAGTTGGATCCAAGGCTTTATCACAATTCATTAGTTTAAACTTAAAAACCACCACAGTTTACCATGGAGAATCATCTGGAATGTCGTAATTAACCAAACAATCTCCTTCGGCCACAACCAACTGGGATGGAGCATGCCACCTGGAACGTTCCCAGAAGTGCTCAAGTCAAGTTGTTGGAGAAGTTAGCAAATTTGCCAGACACCTTTTTCACATAGAGTCCATAAACATCTTACCAGCGGCCAATGCAATCATGAATAAGGGAAGACAGCATCCCGCTATTCCAGGATAAAGATGCCCTCTTCATCTCATTGACTCGCGGTCCTTACACAGATTCTCCGTAAGTTTACACTTCAGTTCACAACAGTCAGCAGCAGAAATCCTCTTTAGTCTTGCCTGCAGTGCTCCTTAGGAACAGACCTCTTTAAAAGATGTCCCTATGACCGTTAGGATTTACGCCTAGCGCTCGTTTCTGTCACTTCATTATTGTGACTCGGACAGTTTAACTGTCAATGTAGTTTGAGAGATAGTTCGTGTACCCTCGTTGCTCAAATTCCGAACAGGTAGTTTATGTGTGTGAACACGTGATCCCTATATAAAAGATACAACGAACAACGATGGTTGAGTTACAGTGCATTGTTGTTGTTTGTGTTGAAATGCGCTACTGGAGATACAGCGTCCGAGGTGCGTACAATTATAACGGCCGATTTCTATTGTAAGTGCATCGCACGTCCACAACAAATACACCACCCAGCCACCCCTTGTTTGGAGTAAGACGACAGAGTTGTGTAACTATGTGGTCAGCAAGTACAACGATATCGGAGTGCTTAGTTTGTCGCAAAAGATCAAAGAGGGCATCGTATGAAACCTTACTGACACCAACTGAACTACTGCCTGTTGGGGCATATGTGCACGATGGTGAACCGACAATGTAGCCGGCGTAAAAAATAACCATACATGACCAAAAAGTATAATGCTCCACCAAAAGTGCAATAGTACTTAAACCGGTGAATGAGATATCTCGCTTCGGTAATTGCATACTTACGTTTGAGAGTGATGAAAGTGGACAAAATGTTAACACATCGTAAGAGGTTTTCCTTCTGCCCTAATGAAGAGTGCAAAAGCCTCAATAAAGCGAGTACGTGAAATAACTACAAAGACGAATAACTGTCACAACATTTAGGTGGAATTTAAGTCATCGCTATGTTTAACAGTTAATCCAGTCGACTGCATTCATCGACGGTCATAGTGCCAGAGATGGAAGAAGCAAAGATGGTTCAATACAAAAATTCCATTGCTTCACATCGCCTCGAAGTATGGACTGGCCAATGGCACAAACAATGTACAATACATTGAATAGTTCAGTTGCTTCAGGTGAGTGCACGCAAGTGAAAATTGGCTACAATGAGCGGAGTGACCATGAGTCACAAATCAAAGCCTGTAAGTAAGCATAACCCACCAGCTGCAGTCAGCAATGAGTGAAGTAACTATGTTAACGGAACAAACCTACTCAACAGAAAAAAGACACTAAGGTTTGTCTGATGATGCCGCCAATCGTACTGACAACAGTTGCTCACAAGTAGCCGCTGATCACGTACAAGCTCAATCAACTCTAACAAAATCCAGAGTTGATCGCTGTACGCAGAATTTCGACCGTATTGTGATTCAAGCTAACGCGTCTGATAAATAAGTGACATCAGTATGACTGATAAGGATTGACCGTGTATATACGTGAATTAACTGTTAGTGTATAAGTATGGAAGCTGTTGTAATAATCATACAACAGTTCTGGCTGCTGTTAGGATGACCAGACATGACAATAGACCCAACGACAAAGTGAACCGTAGGAACCTGGAGTTGGCGGGATTTGGAATGGCAGAAAAATCAACCGTCAAGTTTATACGTAGTTTCCCGTAACTGTAATGAAATACCGACCTAATTCATCCCGACTCGCAGCCAAAGTTTTTGCACACAGTAGAGAAAAACGGTATTCCGAGGTCACCCAATTGCGGCTTTGGTTAGAGTGAGCTGTATCTATAATCGTTTCAACAGTCACCTCATCGTCATCATCATCACGACAGCCGAAAGCCTGACCAAAAGGTACGGTGGCTGGGGCCACCTCTCACCTTAACAGTGACGTGAAATATCTTGGAAGAAAAAACGCTGCTAAAAAGTTGGAGTAATAACAGCAGTGATAAAAGAAGACTAGGCGTAAGAACTAAAAATTTTACGAACGCAATTACACCATCGACTGCGGCACATCGCCATCTCGGATAGCGTTTCCAACTAACGATTCGAGTGATCACGAGGACCTAACCCAGGCAGGCAACACCTACCCACTTCGCTTGATGTAACAGTCAGGGTCTACCTGTTTCGTGACCAAGCTGCTTTACCCAATTTTGGTGGTCTCCGTATGCAATGCCCGGCATGGCAAACGAGCAGCTGGTATGCGGAGTTCGTGTCCAAACCATCTCAGGCTGTGCAACGTAATTAGTTGACGGTCAGCTATCAGCAACGTCCTTAAAGCGCTTCGAGTGGGTTGTCAGCTTTAGGTAACAAGGTGTTACGGAAATCGCATGATGTTGACGCCTCTCTTTGCAACCGTTTTACAGTAGTATGGCCGTCGATGACAACACCGATAATGATGAAGAAGAACGTAACGCTACCTAGTCGCTGAATGAAGTTCGAGAGTATACAGGCTGTTACGAACTAAATGCTACCCACATTTGATAGAAGCATTCGCATTTAGGTGAAACGTTAGGGATTGTGACAATTATAAACGGGACATCATTGGCCTACGAAGTTGCAGCTTTCACGATTCACGTGAACTTGCTCGATAAATCAATCTCTGAAAGAAACTAAGAAACATTCCATTCTCCCTTACACTAGAGCTCGATAGGGAGTAGAAGTTCGATTCAAGTAGTCGTGAACCAAATTTGCGTTGACTACCGCACCAGTGACCTCACACTAAGAGCAACGAAACTGTCACAGCCAAATAATCAACCACATAATAGTTTCCAGATAATGCTAAGTTTTCAAGGTCGTCTTGAGAGGAGACAGTGAATGCGCAGCTAACCGCAGTCAATAACCTTATGAATGGGCCTCCAGGTTTTGTCCGTCTATTTTCAGTGTTCTCTTTCTTCACCATAATAGTGTTTGTTACTCTCCAGCTTCATGGATCACTGTCAGCACCAACAGCAGCTAGAGCCGTTGTATAGGGGCACATGGCTTAAAGCTGCAAATTCTGAACATGAGGATGACGATGATGAGGCGAGTAATAGTAAACGATAATTGTTCCCAGATACCCTAATGTGCAGTGTTCATAGCACTGATGAATAAGAAAGAAGTCAACAGGATCTATAGGAACACGTGTCAAACCGTTTCATAAATCAATACCAATAATAATCAACGAATTTACAAGAAAATGTCCAAGTGCCTCAACAGGTTTCCATGATAATTATTGCTTCCATGTTTCGTTGTGAAAACTGAAAACAAGCGTACGACTACCAATGGTAATCAGAACAGTGAGATTACTTGTGTCTTGACTACTCCACATACACAGATATTGTAAAACAAAGCGTATCAAAAGCATGTGGCCCATTTGAGCGGCAAGCTCCAACAGCGACCACAAGGTGTGCATTAAAACACATGCGAAAAAACATATGGAAAATACCTGCGGTTATCAGCTAACTTAAGCAAGATAAATAAAAACCCAGCAACGGAAGTGAGAGCTAATCAAGTTTTGACCTAAATTCTTCTACAAATGGTTTGGAATGCTAATTCAGCTCCCTCATACCATTGTGGATCAGAATGCCTAGACATACCTGGCCAAACGTTAACTTCAAGTGTTTCAGTCAAAAGTGTTGAGTTCACGGCACACTGAGAAACCACCTAACGCCAGCAACCAGAGAACGCTCGAGAAACTCATAACATCACAAGGTTGTGGTAGTGATTGCAACTCACCTGTTTGTCATGTAAGTTAGGATCCATGCTGTCCAGAAAAGGAGTGGATAGATTTCCCTGAGAACTGTTCATACAGAAGCCATGGAGAGCAAGATCACATTGACAGGTAGTAGGACACTGTGTGATAGGCTTGCGATCAGCTTGCAAGTTTTCTGTAAAGACGAAGTATGTAGATCAGATGTGAAAATCAAGCGAAACTGAAAGCTGAAGACACTATTGTAGATAAGTGCAACGAGAAAAAATTTTTCTTTGAGTCGGTTGGAATTGTAATGTATCTGACAGTTGAGACCAAGGATTGTCAGAAATGTGGTTGCCAACTTGTGTCGAATAAGATATGGATAACGCCACGAGAAACTACACTGCTAAACAGAACTGTTTCAGAAAAACACGAGGATGCAGATAAAAAGGAACATAGTTGGTTCCATTCTCAGACGGCACTCTATTATCGTGATCATCCTGAAACCACTAGAAAGACAACTAGTTGTTAGGGCAACACACGCCATTTTGGAATTCATCTCGCACCTGAAAATACGAGGAGCACTTTCTAAAGTGATTCGTAAGAGTTTGAGGGCGTGTCTCAACGATACATACTGCCACGAAACTGATCTGTTTGTAAACGAGCTGGTAACTAAGCGTACGGTAGGATGAGTAAGAAACGTTAGAGGCAACTCAGTAATGATGAGAGCTATCCCCGAGCTGTTTTAAGCCCACAAGTTGTGCATGCTTCAATATGAGCCAGACAAGACAGTGAGGACGTCTAAAAGTTAGTGGAAGGAAATTTTTTTAATGTGTAAATCAATGTGTAAATCGAGCCGGTAGGTTTGTCATCACCAATTAATGCTGCTGTCAACGAAGCATCCAAAAATCCAAAGGGAAGCTGATGAAAAACCTTCTCACAGTCGACAACGCAGGGTACAGGAGTTGTGATTAAAATGAAGACCAAGAGGTCGATGCGAAACACATAGATGTGGTGAGAGAATTCAAGTGTCGTGAGTCTGGTCTTGGTTTTACAGGCAAAAGCACTTAGAAACAACGTAAAAGTAGGAGTAATTTAAATGTAACACATCCAACTGCGATATGACCTGACACGCAAGCAGTGTAAACGTTTCGCAGAAACTTCACAGTGAGTCAACAGATATGTGCAGCAATCACCAATGCAGTAGTCGAAGCACGGAGGTGCGTGATTCGCCTTCAAGTTAAACTACTGCGCTGTTCATTCAAAAATGGCGATTCACTAATAGCTTAGAGACGACATTCAGCAGAATTGATAAAAAAAAATTCCTACGAAAATACTATGTCGGAGCTGTTCTGTGGAAAAAAGTAAATTACGGATGCGAAAAAACACCTCAGTGGACAGTTTCACTTTGTAAAGTAAGAAACGGGCAAGAAAAAGGCCTATAGATTGACGTGCAGTAATAAGTCGATTTTAAAAAAGTGTGGAAGGTCAAGTTGAATAATAATTCAAAATGCACAGGGAATGCGAATACTGGTTGCAACATTTGCGTAAGCGCCCATAGATTGTGATGGAATGTGGTAACAGAACTGTGAGGGGCGGGCACTATTACGAATGCTCAGAAGGAACTTAGTAAGAGTTCCCTATCTTCTAAAAGATTAATCGCAAACACGGCGAATGAGTAGCACAGTCGACGCGAACGAGTTTTCGTGTCGGATGAACCGGCCAACGAATTAGTAGAACTCATTCCCAAACTTTAAAACCTGCAGAATAGCAGATAACAGATCTAGACCGTAGCGAGCCAATTGCTGGTACAGGTGGGGCTGATATTTCGCCAGTCTTCAGTTAGTTCCCCGTTACTAAAAACAACGCCAAAAAAGTGAGGCACATGGTGTAGCGAAAACAGCATCTCTTCTGGAGTAAAGAGAAATTGTGAAAAGGCTTAGGTGCCTTACAAGGTTCTGGCTTCAGATGCCCTTAATCCACAGTGACAAGTTTAATCAAGGTAGGACTATTCGTATAAGAAGAGCAGTCAAGTTTTCGAAGAGAATCAGTTGTGATAGAGAGTTTCCGGCGTAAACATGTAGAGTAAATGTTTTTCGCTCAACATTGGCCGTTCAACTCACTGAGCAATTTCACTGTTGTACACGTATCCCGAAGCCCTTATATCCGAGAAATGTGAGAATGTAGGTTTGGTCCAGTCAAAGAACATCTGTTCTGATTAAACCGGTAAGTTTTTGCTACCAACTTTGTGTACCAATAAAAAAAAGTATACATCTACTACTCTCCGCGTTCTATCTGCTTTCTTTAAACTTCTGAAGGGAACTGTTTCAAATTTTGGAATCAGAATTCTCACTGAAACTTGCACATTGTTGTTGCTTGAAATGCAAGAGAGCTCGTAAATTTGTCAACATATCGTTTCCCACTTAACGCATGCAGGAAGATCAATATCTCTATCAATTAAGGCGTAAGTTTAGGATGATCAGCAATAACCTCAGGTACATTACGACTGTTCACATAAAAACTGTACAAATTCGATTGGTGGATTTGCATCAAACACAATATCGTCTTCTTGCTATCGTAGAAAGCTTGTCGCTATATTGCTGTATAATTTCGAAAATTTGTAAAACAGTCATCTATCGCGCTAACAGGACATATGTCAACCCTTCGCAGAAGTCACGTTGGAAGCCTGCGAAAGGATTATTTTAATGAATCCAAGGAAGTATGCATTGAACTATTCTTCAATGCAATTAAATTCTTCGCAACCACTAATGTATTGCCGTCTATGATGATGATGAGAAGCATTTGCTTCATGTCTCGGTTGTAAAACATCAATATACAGGCCTAACCGTATTTGTACCGAAACCTAGTTTGGGAATGCGATTCATCAATTAACAAATCACCGGCCAACTACTGCTGACTATCTAGGCTGGTTTGAAACCAAATTTATTGATATAGCTAATAGGTTCCTCATGACTCAAATCAACGGGCGATGTGACACCACAAAGCAACATCTGCAATCATTAAGAGAATTTATGTCAAAGTGTGGTGATGCGTAAGCCAGATATGGGCTCTGGAGCAGTCGTTTTCGACAGTGATTCACATGTGCGGAAGTTGTTGACAATATCAATAACTAAACGAAGCTGTAGAAAATAGATGCAATGGACGATGTCATTGAAATGGACGGTCGCATGGACCTCTGAAACTTTTCGCACAATTAAGCATAAGTGATGAAATGATGTATAAGTCTCTTAAACCGTATGAACATATGAACATACGAACATATGAACATATGAACATCCTAAGACACAAGTCCAAAATGCGGCCTAGACCTATTCTGAAGACGACAAATTTTTCATACGAGAAGTTGACACGCTGGTTAGTCACCACTCTAACCCCAGTAAAACAAGAGTTTCTGGCTTACTCTATTAACGATTACCTTGAATTGATCAGCGACTTAGACAGCAAGAATCTTACTAATGAGATGATTTGTTTCGTAGAAGCTCACCTACAGTTCACAAGTATACCGCAACATGAGAAGGCTGACTATACTTGTGAGCACGTTGAAACCAGTCACATTACCGTCTCTCCCGGCTGATATTTTGAGGGAAACTTTACTGTGAAACAATGGATCCTCTTTAGTAACTTCATCAGGGCAGAAAGAAGATAAGTTGCGGATTGTTAAGATTTTGTTTGCTCTCATCAGCTGTAAACTTAAAACATGCAGATTGTATACAACAGACAAATAGAGGTGGACAGGGTGTGGACAAGCATGCGTTCACACCAACTAGTATATCACCAACACCACGGCAGCCCGATGAGTTGCGTTTCAGCCACTTTTGTGCAAACAACGCCGGCTGGCGAGTTCTGATCAATATAGCTCAATTTGAGATCAGTAGTTCCGGCTTCCGATTACGTGACAACAGATCAAATAAGCTAATTGGGTCAACTTGGTGACCTGTTGTCATGAGGTGTCTAGCGGGCGATGATGCGGAGTTTTGGATCGTTATCATCAGTTATTTTAACCATTTTGACAGGTGTCCTGCCACTCGTTGGGATTGTTGTCGTTGTGCCCTGAAAACGTCAGCTCCCGCTTTCTTGATCGGTGCTATCTCCAAATAGATAGGATGGTTATGAAAAGTCCACTACGGCCCAACTTAGTAGGGCTTTCTCATGTAAAGGATTAAGCAAGAATTAGCCGCAGACGCGGCAGGGTAACCACACTGTAAGCGCTACATCAATGATAAACTAATACCCGATCGTTTCAACCAGAAAACAAATAACCTAGTGCGGGGACTAAACGGATGTCAGCCCAATCTGAAGGTAACGTGTGAACTTGGGACCGATAATTATTTGCCATTTCTAGAAACATTTACAAGTCGTCGGGAAGATGCCCCTATTAAAACGACCGTATATAGAAGATTCACTTGATCCAGTCGGTGCCGAAACTTTCGTAGTTTCACGTTGGCCCATCAAAAATGCACCATTGTGGATACATTATTCACACGAGGAAGACGAATCCGTACACAAGACTGCTTTATGGAGGAATTACACTTGATCAATTCTATATCGCAGTCTAATGAATATCCCACAATGTTCGAAGGAGATAGTAGACCGAAACCGCCATCCGAACAGGTGATCACGGAGGGGGGGAAAGGTTTACACAGGACTGTCTTTTAAGGTGACTACAGTGTGTAGCAAAGACTGACTGACATCCAAAATCTGAGTACAAGCTAGGACCAAGAAACTACCCAAGCCTTCGATAAAAGATCAGAAAACCGATGCCACCACATATTGTGTCTGCTAACATATATGTAACTGCAAGGAAAGTTCCGAACACAACCTTGAGACATGCTTCATCTCCTAAGTGAAGGAACTTTCGCTTAAGTGGGTAGAGAGGTCCATTTTACGGGAAAACGGCAATGTTGCTGAAAGACGTAAATAAACAGCGTCTGCAATCGCAAGACACGTCCTGGCTACTGGTCACGTTAGTGGCCCAGCCTGTACATTCAGCATCCATCATTCTAATCCAAGATTCTTGCGGTTTCCTGAAGTGATCGAAGTCAATGAACTGAAGCCGATCTTTTGCGTTCAGCAACAATTGTTCGTGGACTCAGTCACCTGTCCTAAACAACCAAATGACTATTCGCCCCAACTCTTGATTGTCTGGCATAAAAACGGATTCGTATTATTGTAAGTTTGGTACCAACGAGTTAGTAGCTACCATCTAGCAACTACGATCGTGTTCTAATTGTTTTGCGCAAACTTCTGAAAAGTGCAAACCGCTTTAAACTTTGTATGTAATAGTCGACAGCCACCGAAGTCCATTTAGGCTGGACGAACAGAATACATTATTCCGTACGTATCGAGGGTGAGTGGGATAGCACAAGCTAGCTCAAAAATCCATGTTGGCAATAACTTGGATCCGAGTATATCGGAGTGAGCGAGAACTTCGAAATCGCCCTGAGGTCTGACGGGTCTTTTGAACGACATCGGTTAATTCGCACACTATGATCGAAAAACCAAACTGTAATTGGGTGATGGGTTCAGTAACAGATCATCAAACAAAGTTTGAAGATGTAGTTACCAATCTCATCCAATCGGACATGTTTGGAGGCCTCAAAGGGCGTGTTATCATTAGTCAACACAACCAAGTGGCAACTCGTTCTCGATTGAAAACTTCACTACGTCAGGTGAGCCAAAGGTAGAGATAAAGATTGTACAGAATCGGGTGAAGTTACCAGGCATGAGACCTAGCAATGGTTCAACACCCTTTATATTTTAAGCTGAAAATTGGTCCTTCAATGAATGACGATTGGTAGATGTTTAAAAAAAGGAGCCTGCGTCTATTCATGAAAAAAACCGTCATGTGCACGCTTTTGACCGGTAGACATATCAAGATCGAGGGATATAGATGGGTGCGTCGTCACCGTGATAGTTGCATTTTGTAAGCCGGTCAAGTTAGAACGACCGATAGAAATAAACTTATACAACGTTTGGTGAAGCGACAAAACCGGATCTAGTTTTCATTAATGAAACTTCAAGATATGACTGACTTTGATACTAAAATCTTCCATATCGATCGCATTTGTCGTATTGATCGCAAACAAATATCATCATGTGGTCGATTGACGAGACTGTTGAAACTCAAGATCAAAAGATGCCCTCACTTCGCAGTAATAAAGACTGAAATTGTGTAATCAATACGGAGAAAACGCTGTAAGTGGACCAACAAACTCTGGAAAAAGTTATCTAGCACCTTTGTGACACTCTAGCTCTAGATAATGCACGAATCGATTAACACGAAACTATACAGATGACATTCGGTTACTCCTCCCTAAAAAGAACATCAAATTTGTTTCAATCTAATTACGTAAATCAAAACAATGGACAACAGGGGCATGAAAAAAACAGTGAAAATGAATGATCTATTTTGATGCAGTCAGTCACATACAAAAGACGATTCTAAAAGAGCGAACCGCAGTTTTATGGGAAAAGCATTTTGAGTAGACAGTAGTGTGGATAAAGAAAAATCGACAAGTCTTCCCCTCTTTTTACACGCTGTACTGTTGCTTTCTTTCAGGTGGCCAAATGAGCACCCAGGAAGAGATAAATTAAGGCCGATCATTGGACCCTATAAGTGGGATTTAACCTAGTTACATTTTTAACGGCTGCATGGCAACATCAATTGCTGACTTAATTTATGACTTTGATGCCAGCACTTTGTGAGTAACCTAAGTAGAACCCACCTAGTCATCTTCATTTCAAGTGCTTCAACGTAGTCTAGGTGCAGTCACACTCGGATTACAGCTATGAGTGGCAGTGCCCCAACTACTGGTGATGAAGACTGTGTGAGCCTCTGTCTGTAAAGTCGGAAGTACTGGCGCTACTGGTTGAGGTTTAACCAACAAATTGTGATTGACCACTTTCTCACAAACAACAAAAAACATCAGACTACGGGACATGAAAACAAATCAATGGTTGGTGCAAAAATTTGAAACTCATATAATCTTGAGGAAAATCCCTATTTTAAAGATGGAGAGGGGACCTGTTACAAACCATTTGTCTAAACTCAATCAGGATCGAAGTGGCCACACCTTGAAAGTAAACAAAAGGCAAGTTGTATGTGAGAATAAGACGGGCAGTGAAGGCGGTAATTGGCTACCTTGCGGTCTTTGCTGTCGCGTTTCATTCGCCGTCCTGAATTAACAGAAAAAACGCCCAAATAATTAGATTCAGGCGGTTTAAAGGGAATGGCTTCCAGTTCTTCTTAAGTGTCAGCCCAGATACCAGGTAGATCACGGAAACCACAACAGAAGAGACAAACGTGGTCTAAGGTTCATACCGTACTGGTTGTTGTTTTTGTAAACCATTCGAACAGTCAGTGGGGTAGGAGGTTGGAATACGATACACAGCATGGTATGCCGTGGGTTTACATGTTTGGTGTATGATCCAACTGTCAGAATCGATGCAACAGTAGAGTTCAAAGAAGTACATTTGTGTGGCCCACACTACGAAAATTCGGTCTTCGTACATCCGTGTTGCCAGCTGACGATACCAAACGCATGCCATCCGTGATCAACTTCTCCAGTAAGTTTTGGGTAAAAACTGTTCCAACTGTGAACTCTTAACATTGAACTAGAGGTTTAGATGAGATGTCTTTCGGAACTAGATTTCCTCTGAGCTGGTTAATATTGCTACTACTGGTAAGAAACTGAGCCGTATCCTAAAAAGACAGGTCGCTGGCACATGGAATGATATATTAGGCAAGTAATCTTGAATTGAACCGGTTTCTCATTAGCGTTTTCCCGTGACTACGTTGTGATAGACCAAGCGCCGTTTGTAAGAGTCGGGAAGACAAAAAAAGTACTAAATGAAGGTAAATCATTTTTAATCACACGTGTTATACAAAACCCATCAAGCGCGGGAAAATAAAGATCAAATCAGCAAACCGGTTGGCTGAGACAGGGATCGAACGATTCCCATCACGACCAACTAGTCGGGGCAGTCGAGATCCGCCGCAATCCAAAAGCCCACCCTGAAAACCGGTCAGGTAGACGAATAAGCAGGCCGGGAATTAAAACATATAAGGCTGGTGAATAGCTCGGCAGGGTAAGACAGAATTAGTGGCTAGTGGGAGTCGGTTGAAACGTAACAATAAGTCACAATTGTATCACAGTTCAAACATACCGAGCGGCCTGTATGAGTAAAGAGTGCCGAAATCAGCAGGGGCACCAGAGCGATTGAAACCAAGTCAAATAAGCATAGAGAATTTGCGAATTGTACCAATAAAGTAGCACAAAGATGCGCACGGGCAAAACAATGGGTTCGAATGTGGAAAACTCATTGCCGCGTAAAACCGTGAATGAAACACTAATGTATATCATACATACCGTTAAGAATAGACGCGCTCAGAAGCCATATAAACCTCGATGTGGCGCAAGGTCATCATCATCATCATCATCAAAACAGCCATGAGCCTGACCAAAAGGTACTGTGGCTCGGGCCGCCGCTCACCTCAACAGTGACGTGGAATATCCTAAAAGGAAAGAGTACTACGAAGGACAAAAAAGATTGAAGAAGACTAAATGGAAGAACTAGAAATGGTATGGATACAGGTACGCCATTGACTGCGACACACCGCCATCTCGGATAGCGTCTCTAACCAACGGTTTGAGTGATCACGAGGACCCCAGCCAGGCAGGCGATGCCTGCCCACTTTGCTCAATGGAGCAGTCAAAGTCTTCATATTTCCTGACCACGTTGTTGCTTGACCACCACGCGGTTTAACCCAATCGCTAGTGCCCTCAGTATATAATGCCCGGTACGGTAAACGCTCAGCTGGCATACGGAGAACGTGACCCAGCCATCGCAAGCTGTGCAACGTAACTACTTGACCAATTGATCGCGCATCCCGAACGTTCCTGAATACGCGCCGGCGAACTGCCGCATTGCTCACACGATCAGCCCACTTAATGTGGGCCAAGTGGCGGAGACAACGATGGTCGAACACAGCAAGCCTGTTGATATCTTGCTTGCGAACAGGCCATGTTTCCGAACCATACAACAAAATGGAACGCACACAAGCATTATAGACCCTCCCTTTCAGCGACAACCGAACGTCTTTTCGACGCCACAGATGACGCAGCTTGGAAAAGGCAACTCGTGCCTTTGCTATCCTCGCTGATATCTCATCAGCAACATTACAGGCTGACGAGATAGTGCTACCTAAGTATGTAAAACTGTCAAGGTACGTAAGTGGAAGCTTACTTCATTTTGTAGCTGCCCCTAAAAGGGTGGTGAGTAAGAATAAATGGTTTGTGGTTGGACAACCTATGCATCGGACGTAAAAACGTCATCGCACTCAAACCCACTTACTCGTGTCGCAATAATTCTATCATCCAATTTGGACGGTATATGGTAGACTAAATATTCCAACTCCAAATGTCCATTTCTAGAGTCATGTGACCAATGTGTAGCGAATTCACGTCTTGTGCAATAACCAGCAGTGCATACCACTCAGTGATGTTCTTAAGCAGTTCAATACGCTTCATTTCTATATGAAATTCACCCTAATGACGAGATCTTTCTGAATTCGACAATGCATAACCTACCTGCAATAGTGTCGGTTCAGTGAATTTATTGAGCGGGACACACCGGTCGTTCAGGTGGCCATTAGGCACCCGTATTTCTTCCTAAGCGTTATGCAGTGTACGCAACACCTTTCACCAATACCAGGAGTAGAAACAGCATAAACTGTAAGATTTACGGGTCAGACGCCAACTTGGAAAGTTTGCAAGAAAGTCTATATAGGTATATATAAAGTCAAGTATTGAAATGATGTGGTTCGTAAAGCATGCTACGGGTCAAATAAACTTCACCATGTTCTGGTTCATAAGACCACAATGTTGGGTCAATATGCATTCGGGTTTCTACAATATCAACTGAACAACTGGACATATGAAACGGTTTATAAGGGCCAATTACAAGCAATCGATGTTACGGGCTGGGATACCTGTAAGCTCTTCTATCGAAGATGTCTGATCTACTGAATGTTTCCGTCAATCAGACGGAAGTGAAATGCAGTTAACGTCCTAAATTTGGAATATGAGACAGAGCAGACCTGTTGCGTGAAGCCGAAGTAGGTGGGCAAACACACAACGCACGCAGTTACAGACGTCGCTAATTGCCACCTTATAGGCATGCAAACTCCTTAATTGAGTGGAATCGTCTGATCTTTTATTAAAAGGATCTGTGTCTAAGTTCACTACGTTTACTGTGATATGAGAAATTGTCGTCAACACTTGTGTGGTGGTGATCAATTAGGCGACTACCTAGCCTCATGGGAATGGATGGTTTGGATTGCTTTAGGAATCCATAGATGAAGGCAGAAAGTTAGCATCCCGTTTGCTTGTACTAAGTGACCCTGTGATTGATGGAACTTTGACAGGTGAACAGGCACTTTTTGTTACCTAAGATACATACCGCACATGATTGACTAAACGCCCGACGTTTAACTCTGGTAGCTAGGACAGCCCACTTTGATTATGTGATTTACCAGTGATGATTTTCCCCGATGCATCGCATACAAATGATACTTGGTCTATTACGTTCAAGCATGAACCAATAGGAACTGTTGTTTCATACAACTCGCCACTGAATCAGGTCTGATACGAACAGCTAACGCTAACGAGGAACGCACCCACGAGACAAGTTTGAAGAGAGAGGAAAGCAAAGTTACACGGGAACACGACAGCTAACCTTATTGCTCGCAGCCTTCAGATAGGCTAGCGCGCAGATCCTAATGTAGTATGTTGTAATACCTAACAACACTTCTGCTTAATAACAACGCTTTCATTTGGCTTTGTTATATGGTCACGTTGTCGTCCTTAGGCTTAGTACAGTCCCGGACTGTTCCAGCATGCGAGTACAAACTATACACGTGCTCTACAAACAATATGGCTTAAGCAGCCCTACAAATGGTTTGGGCGAGCCTTTTTACCGAAATTATCCGAGCACAGCCTTCGAGTCTAACGGAAATATATGAGCCTTACTTCCATATTTTCAAACTTAGAACGCAATAATGGAACAATGCATTTTAAGAATAATGGTCGTGAAGTCACATGAAACTGCCTGAAGTTTCCGTAAAGCAATAGGACAGCATACTGCCAGATACCATAAACACACACTAAACACGCCTCTTTTCTTTGACCAAGGCGGATGACCCGTATTGACATCAATCCTGCATACCAGTTTCGGATAGAGCAAATTCGGTAACGAAGTTTTTCTTCTAAAGGTGAGTTAGTAATCTTCAAAACCGTAGTAAATGAGGAGGTAAGTAGCATCGTGTTGCAAAGCCACTCAGGGTACTTGAAATCCACACAGATATCTATGCTTGGATTGGTTGAACACCGGTCGAGAAAACTCGATCGATACGCCTTGAGCAACAGACATCGTTGAAGCTGCATCATAATCCATGCACAAATGTGGCACTTGCATCGATCTAACAGACGCACCAATGTGCGTTTACGTGTGGCCGCGCACGTGCGTAAAAACCAAAAGGTGTTAAGTGACCAAGCGGGGACCACAGCGAGCAGGGCACTCAATGAGACGGTAACCAGACAAACGTGTGATTTTACAGGTGCAGTATGTAACGGTACGGGTAATAATCGAATCGACAAGGTCGAAGTTCACAAACAGACCAGGGGTTCAGCCGACATGGTGTGACGGGGGCATACGCAAAACTAAGAAAGGATTTTGAAACAGACCAGACGGCAATTTTATATCATGTTTCATATGCCTGTTCTCTTGCATACTAGAGACCCAATGCTGCGAAACTACAAACGAAATTGATGGTCAAGTATTTCCTTGGTTAAGTCATAGTGAGCCAAAACCAGAAGGGTTAAAGGTTTCGCAGCATTTCGCTCATGTTGAAAAGACTTTATCCAACGATTTAATTCAAACCGTCACAGCCACCAGATGGCATGTTAACCTGCGGAGTAAAAAAAACATTGATAGGACGGGTAAGCTTATGGATTAACTGAGGTCCCAACGCGGAGCCCGGGTGAGAACAGGTTGGACCCATTATCGCGCAAATGTGTTGGCATGCATGTCAGCTGCTGTACTGGCAACCTTAAACAGGTAAGCAAAGTCCTGCTGGTCAGAAGCTGCGATACCAAGATGCTATCATATCGATTTCCGATCTTGGGAGAATTTACCCTTGAACAGAACCGACTTGAGGAATACGAACTGGAGTAGGGAGTCCACAGGGTTGAATGAGCGACAGTCGCGCGGCCGTGTATTCAAGTGTGCTATTTGCAAGTGGGCTACAGATTTATGAATCACGGTAGCATGACTATAAGGTGTTGCGATTAATGTGTTCGCCGGTGCGTTGGCTGTGCGAGACTGCTAGGTGATCAACCTCCCCACAGAACACTGTCAACGAAGAAAGTACGTTAGGCGCAAATAAGTTATGGAATCTACGTATTTTTTAAGGTCACAAAGACCGTCACGTTAGATGGATGCTTAGGCATTTTCATTTACATGCACGAACTGAAGTACAAACAACTGGGCATGTGGGGACCCACGGACCAAAAACGACCACCGTTGTATGGTAAACTTCCGGCTCTGCTTTTCAGAAACTTGAGTCACGGTGGCATTCTACCTCTTCCTATCCTTAGCTTTGTTGATGCATCGCATGATAAAAGTTTCATTTGTTTTTTGGTCCAAATCTAAATGTTCGTTTCACTTTCTCAGCCTCCCTAGAGTGCAACAATACGTACCCCGTTACTGAACAGTATTACATTTTAAATATCTTTCCTCCCAGCATAGATCTTGCTACTAGAGTCTCTCCATTTTTGTTTTCGAAAGATAAGGGTTACATTTTCATATTAACTAACCGACAGGCTAGCGAGCACTGACCGTGTGGGCAACAAAGATCTCCACTCATACGCCTCTTGGACATATTCCTTCGCATTTACACTGGGGTGTGAGTGGAATTTCAAGCAGTGCAGCGGAAGCCACTTATGGTGACGGTCATGTGCAGACTTTTCTGGGTTTCAGCAACCGTGACATTCTAATCCGAAACAGATATCGTCAACCGTAGGCTCTCTTGGATATGGTGGGCGTCGGGGACACGGTAAGCCTTCCCCACATGGTATCACTGTGATTCACTTAATAACACATGGTATTGTGAATACGTTACAGACCGCTTAGATGAACAAGTTACTTTCGTCTAACCCGCTTTAAATACCAAAGAATTCCTAAATGGTTCAGCTGGTCTGGCAAAACTTTTGTCAGAAGTGAAATCATCAATACGTAAAATTACCAGTTGCCCACAAGCTGTTCTGAAATTGCGTAGGCTTTCCAACTTGAACCACTTGGCAGAGGCTCTTTGGGAAAGTTGAAACGTCGTGAAACTTACAGCATTTTTGGTTTCAACCTGTTTTGGCTCAACCAAAGAGTTACGTAACGGAGGCTCACTAGATAAACAACAGAGAAAGCTGTTAAACCAACAGTAAACTACCAACGAGCCCATCAATCAAATTTGTCCCAATCAAGATCAACTGCATAAGCAGATGCAATAGTAAGGCACCGATAACACTAGTCAAACCGATTTCAAAGATGCGGTATGACTCGTTAGTACTCACTGTGTGCGTAATCCAGTGAACCACCTGATGTAATGCATTACAGTCAACAAATTTAAACGGGATTCGGATTTTTTTAGTGAAGTTCACACCCTTCATCATATGTTTGATCTAATAAATACGAATCCAACATAAATCTGCCGTTTACTGCCGGTGTCATTTTACCAGTCAGGTAAACGAGACTAAAACGCAGACCAACAATAATGGACAGAGAGCGCAAGTAAACCAACAGCGACCGGCTTCTAACAGTTGCAACACTAAATCAAATCTGACCCAACTGGTAACTGTATTGATGGCAAACATCGCATAAATGAAATCCAAAAGTGCTAAGTCATCTGATCAGTCTGTAACAAGTATGAGAAGCAAAAAATGACGTGGGTCGGTCATGGTGCACAGTCAGGGCCATGTGGTGCACAGTCGGATTGGTGAACGAATCCACATGTAGCAGGATTGCTATTTGCACATGAACACCACTTTGACTCAGTTACACATGCGAAGTCTCAGAACAACGTCGCAGTCAATCCAATGGGACAACAGTGTGGAAAATGAATGTTGTCGATCCACTGTACGGACAGTAGCTCGAGCTCTCAATAAGCAAGTACTATGCACAAGCAGGACTTGACTACGTTTTCAAAACACACGCAGTACATCCAGGTCGATACCGGGATTGCATGCTGTGGTTTTCGCATAGCTGAGAAGCAGTACACAAACGATGCAAAACCAAGTCTTCTGGTAAGGAAAAGAAACGGCTATTACCAGGCGACGGTGAATTTTCAATATCTACACTTCGTTGGGAAAACAAACGAACGGGGACAATTAGCATCTGTTACCTACCTCACAAATGATATGGAAACAGCAAAACGAGCGCTCGTAACTGGGCGCATCATTATGCGTACAGGCAAAATATCCGCTTAACCTGCATAAATGAAGTACCCTATCGTTGCTGTTGCCTAACAATTAAAATAGTTGTGGCAAAATATTGCATAAAATATTCAATCCAATTTCACCCATCTCGGTTCATGCTCATCGACAGACTGGAACTTGCTGACCGACTGGGATCGAGGGAAACGCATTCGAGTCAGGGTTTCGCTGAAGGCATTTGGATGGAAGAATACATCATCATCAACAACAACCTCACAGGCAGCAATACATCAGTGGTTCACACTAATGCTTAACTGCCACACAACCATGAAGAAAAAGCAAACCCTATATAGGAAGAGAGAGAAAGAAAAAAGAAGGGGACGGGAGCGGACCTAACTAATTAAAATAAATACGTCCATATTCAAACATTCAACATCAAGGTGCCTACACCTTGCAAACAAACAACCGAACTGCAAGTGAGAGTAAGGCGTCATCAACAAGACAGCTACCTCACGGCTTTCACTGCTCCGCGTCATTAAATGCACTCACTTCACAGACAACTCGGACAAACAACGACAACATTCACGCCACTGAGCTCGATTAGCCGCCATCTCACCTAGTGTCTCCAACCACCGACTCTGTGAGTCGCGAGG
>QNGE01000657.1:121651-136027 GCA_008508345.1 Paragonimus westermani
GACAGTGGGGGAGGGGTCAGCAGTAGCATGTTTTCGCCTATCCACCCTGCTGTATGCAGCAGATAGGGCGACCCGGTTTATACTGCGAGACGGCCGATGCAGTATGGAATTGTTTGTGTTGTGAGGATTCATGGTTGTGTGTGGGCTGAGATACTGCCAGGATGCCCAGACCTAGACAGGAGAACGATTAGGGTTCTCAACCAAAGCCTTTGGCTCAAAAGCCTGTACCGCAAGGCAGCAGGTGGATGACGGTGTACCAGAAATGGTACGTTTTTCAGGAAGAGATGCCAACCATCTTCCAACCGCCAACCTGGAGGACCAGGAGACTGTGGTTTGTCAGACCTCTACCTGTTGGCCTGCCTGGTATGAGTAACTCTTTCCAGTTTAGCCCAAGAGGTCATCGAGATGCGCAAGCCGTCACACCACGTCAAGGTCCAGTCTCACCGTGACGGATGGAAGAATACAGGCTTGAATAAAAAGTAGTCAGGGTAGTTCCGATTGTTCTATCTGTACAGAAAGTGCATGCACATTGTACACTATTGGACAATATAAACCATTGGGATTAATTAACTTCGTGTAGACGGCCTGAACCGAATAAAAATGAACAAAACCTGAGCTTTCGACCGAATGTACCTTAAACAGTATTTGAGTAAGTTGCCTTGGTAAATAAACTCATTCCCCCAATAATCAACATCCAATTGAACCCGCCTGACTGGGCACCACACTCCCAGCAATATCCATAGCACGGCAGAAAGTTCTGCCCATCGATCAGTGCATCAACATCCAGAAATATCTGGTCATTTGGGACAAAAAATGTTGGTATCAAATGTTCTTGCAAATGAAATCATTGACGATGTGACCTAAGAAAACTGACTACTTACAGCCGACTCGAGAGTAGCTTGTGAATGGACTGAATCAACAATACCATACACTGGGGAAAAGTTCACGTCTTCACTGAAACAGTTACTCTCGAACATCCTCACGCGTACTTTTCGACCTAACTTACTGTGACGGAACACTGACTCGATCACCCGCTTTCAAATCTTGAACTGACCATCAACCCTTTGCTTTCAGCTGTTATTAAGCTGAACTCGATGCAATTGTTCTGAGGATGGTGATGCGTTAAGTGGATTGGCAAACAATGTTCAGCAAAGGAAATCGGGAAGTAGGCAAAACCAACATCACACTGCTTCATTCACTCCGGTTGAACCCACTTCTGTCGTATCCTCTTCTTGGTAGATCTGAGTCAACTAATAAACCCTGACTGCTCCTGCTATTTTGCGTTTAGCAGTGCATAGTGAAACCAGACGCCTCCGGCCGCCAACTCTGTGAGTCGTGAAGTGCCCTGCTTGGAAGACGAACCCGACCTACATCGATTAACCCCTTATTGAAAGACCTTCCTCCACGCTATGTCATCGTCCGTACACCTCGTAACTTACGCCAGTCGGTTGCATCGTCGGCAAAGTGAGGTAGACTACTGGCTAGCATCCTTAGTACATGGCTTAACTATCTTAGTCTGTATATACCTGAGGACTGAACAAAGGAACTCACCTGGAAATCACTACCAAACCCTCACCACCTAACCATCTCGTTGATTAAACGGTGGTGCGAGTTGGTAGGTGCTAAATGGAGACTACAGAGGAACACGAGCACCACACTAACAAGTGACAAATACTGCAGGCGCGAATGTAATAATTTCGAGGATCTTGCAAGGAAATCGTCGAACAATAATCCGTAAATTTCTTGTCAACCGTTAATTGAATAAGAAATCCTGGCTATGAGACATGTAAAGTACTCCCCCAGCTTTCGAGAGACCACTTACAGGAGACAACAAAAGGTGAGAGATAGTTCGTTTAAAGAACGAATGATGTTAAGGTGTTCTCATACTGAACAACTCCCTCAATCCAATTATCCGGATTGAACGAAAGTGTACAATACAGCAGAGTAAATACGATGAATGTTTGTCACGAAACTTCAACAGAGTATCACGTATCCTCATTTAATATGAAAATCATGAAGTTTACAATGTAAACTAGTCACCGTGGATGAAACGTCAACAATTAAAGATAATCCAAACTGACACAAGTGTACAACGGATGTCACGGACTGCTCAACGTGAGGCGGGGTCACCTTCTCTGTCTTCGCTGTTTTGTTTTGGCTCATCGTAGCCGTAGTAACAAAGCTAACCTGATCGATCATTTGTTGTGTATTTAAAAAATGTCAGCTACACGGGACATGAACAAGTTTGCGCAGCAGTTAGGTAGACTCGACCGTAAGCGACAAATTTCTCTTCCATTTAGTTCTGATTCTTTTACAACAACAATGCTGTTATTCCATTTAATGTCATTCACAAACAACCATTTTGCAGTTTTCACCACCATGCGACAGCTGTAGCACTAACAAGAAGCCGACTGAAGAACGAGAGAACGATATTCCTTAAATGTCGTTCACATTTGGCCATACCGGCTGTCCTACTGTATGATCGGAGGCTTGATCAACAGCGACGCGCTGTTCGAGCCGAATGACCTCACGCAATAGTAACGACACGTCAATCGGGTTGAAAACCAACAGATAGAGTTACTCAGTCTAGTCATTAATTGAACCATTCGCTTACAATGGCAAAAGGGTATGCAATATTCTCATAAGTGAATTAACTTCTGTACGCATTGCCCATTCAGTTAGTCCGCCCTGTTATCCTACATATGGGTAACACTGATGCAGAGAGAACATCCGCCCTTTCTGTTAGGAATAGCAACAGATTCCGTGGTGCCTACTTGGTACAGAGTAGAAACGGTCTATAGTGAGGGACAAACTGACTTGATGGGATAGTTTTCGCGTTTCTTGTTAGCATTTGGGGGGCGTCCTCTCGATTTTTGACAGATAGCCCACCGTTTCAACCGAATTCCCCCTAGGTAATGGGAAGCTATGTAGGAGCGGGAGTACTGTATAATAAAGAAGAGGCGTAATATGGCTCTCAGCTGTAACGGTGCTCCCCTAGCAACCAGTGGTTTCTGATAAAAGCTCATCCCTGAACACGGTAACAAACGCCGTGTACTACAAAAGCTGACAACTTCATCTTAGTTTGACTTGAACGGTCGTAAATAGCACACACGACTATTCTGAAAAATTGTTGAGATTCAGGGGTTAAAAACGTTCAGCAATTAAAAGCATGAGACAAACAGCCGTCGCCAAAGGCAAACGTTTCTTTGTCTAAAGGCCTGCTAAGAATACGCATACAAATCGATAAACCGATATTTGTTCATGTCACCAGCAGAAGACACGTACTTAATCGTGATTCACTTCATTGGACAGCCTAAGAGTTAGGTCCTTAGCTACTCATACTCAGAGTGCTTATACACGCTAGGGCGTGATAAGAACGTGTCGAGTTGAGGACACCATGCAAAATAAAGGGACACATTTTACATGACCATTATGAAGTTTACTTAGTAAATAAAAAAGATGTAGTCAACGAGCACACTTGGCTGCTCATTGAAAAACAGTAACAGACCTGAAGTTAATGTTGGTTACTTCCAACTAGTACCTAATCCATGAAAGTTAACACACACACTGTACTGTTAAAAGCAGCGGAGAAGTCGTGTGCGGAAGAAGTTAACAGAGTGGCCAGTGAACTCCCCAGAAAACAAAAAATACACAACTGACCTGATGAATACACAAACTGAAAAGCTAGTTGGACCAAAAGAGATTAGGTCGTGTGGACACATAGGCTGACTAAACAAATGCTCTATGTGTCATCGCTATTCTCGAGGACATCACGTCAGCAACACTACAAGTAAGTGTGACGATACCACCCAGGCAGATGAAGCGATTAATAGTCTCGAGTGATCTGCCTGCAATTACAAAGACCAGCTCAACCTTGTAACTACTTTACACTTCGAAGAGGCAAAGTACATGCCATACTATTTGAAGTGAGGAACGCTCGAGATAAATGCCCATAAATTCATGCCCTGCACTCAGAGCGAGCTTATGACTTTAGTAAATTGGCATGCCCCACTCAGACTACTTTGCGACAAATACAGCACCAGACAATGTGTAGGGCAACTGAATCAAAAGCAGTCTTTACGTCCAAAACTATCAGTACGGATGATCAGGAAAAAGAATGCCAATGTCCCAGCGTCCATCACAAGGCAAAAATACGGTCGACACATCTATGATAAGGCCAGAAACCTATTTGTTTTTCCATTAGCTGGTTCGCTCAGAGTTCCGAAAGCCGCTACATTACGGGTCCCACGAGCAGCTTGGGTGCGATAGAGACAAAACCAATATATCTGTGGCTGCTACTTGGTGTTCTGACACCTTTTAGAATACGGGAATAACTACTGATAAAAATCAACTCTCCATCATTCTCTCATATGGAGTGGAGGAGTACGATCAGTTTGGGTAACAATCTCTCATCACCATATTTGAAAAGTTTTGGAGAAGGAAGGTCAAGACCTGGGATTCTATCACACTTCAGTAGTTTAAGCAGCAAAGACGTTTCGGTTTTCGACGAGAGATAATCGGGAACGTCATAAGTAATCACATAAGCTTCAATATCAACAACCAACTGCGCTGGACCAGGCCAAGTGAAGTGTTCCACGAAGTGCTTGACCCATTCATTAAGTTGCATCGCCGTGCTGTAAATTCGTGAGCCACCATTTCCGTACACAGTCTCACTGACACTTCGTCGTAAGCCGATGCAACTAAACCATATGAAAAACAGCAACCCGCAATTCCAAGAGGAAAGCACCTTCTCTATCTATTTGGCTGGTTCGGAGAATTAAGTTTCATGGTCCTTACACACACTCTTTGAAAGTTTGCATTTCATTTCACGACGGCCTTTTCTGTATTCAGAGTCAGGAGGACCACTCCACGTTTCCTCACAAGTTCTGCTTAGCCAGTAAAATATTCTTGGGTCGTATCAGCGGTGTTTTCTTGGGACAGACTTCTTTGCATGGGGCGCGCATAACTGTTGGGATTTCTGCCCAATGCTCACTTGGACCGCCCCACTGTTTCGATCCGAGCAGTTGGGCTACCAGTTCTGTCTGATGGGTGCTTCGCACACTCTTCTTGCTCCACTCACAACTGAGCACTTTGTGTCTGCAAGCAGATGATCTCTGCGTAAACGGCAAAACGGAGCGGACACGAACAACGGCATGATACACGTCAAGGTGGTTACTCCAAAATAAATGGCAATCTTTAATGGGGTGGCTCCGCAGATAACTGACATCGTTATAATCACTTTAAACCCATGGCTGAGTTGCAGAAAGTGGTCTCCACGTGACCAGTGCACGCAGTAGCTGACCACGCAGTTCACTCTTAGAGGCCAAACCGAAGAGCGTGTCCTATCAATCAAGTCAAGAGCGAGCTGTGAGGAGTCTGGTGTGATAAACGGGACTGATAGCTAAGAGAAAAGTATGGGACAGAGGGGCACATGTATGAGACAGACCCTAAGAAAACCAGTAAATATTCACCCGTCATCCAAAGAGGCTACGCATTCAACCGCAGCAGAGATAATTAGGAATATTTCGTACAATGACTTTACCAGAATAAACGTGTTAAAGGTTAACCACAAAAGTATATAAAGAACTGCTGAAATTCACAAGAGAGCGTGGTTGGGTACTTAGATGTGGAAGTCGGTTGTGCCAAATATAAGAAAAATGATGTAACGGACATCAGGGATGATGTGAGCCCAAATCCTGGCTGCAGCAGTATATATTCACTACTAACGAGCTTTAACAAGAGAGAAGCCCTAGGCTAGTGTTATTTTCGAAATGAACCGGCTAAAAAGTCTATGTGAACAAGCAAACTTTGGCCAATTGTGAGTGACGCTCAATTTATGTTGAATGAATCCCTTACCATTTGATAAATTGCTGCATCATACTAGACATTTATACTTCAACACAATTAATAGTGTGTTACCTCGGTCTCAAACTAGTTTTAATTGTGGCGGCTGTAATTCTGAAACTCTCAGAAATTGTCACTTTTGAAGACATTCAAGCTGGCATAGTTTCACCAGATGAAGGTCGAACCTAGGTTGAAAGCAGTGAAAAAGATGTGGCTGAATCTGGTTTGGCACATGCATAGCACGAGAGGTAAACATGATAAATGGGATATCAATATCTGAGAAGCTGTTCGGCAAAATAAATGCAGCAGATACAGAGAGGTACGGAAAGTATTCAGCTTCGCTGAGATTCACAGCACTTAAAGCTTCTGATGTGATGACATTCAATATGCCTTCCTAATTCATACACGCCTCACGTCCATATAATATACACCTTCTCAGTTGCGCTGATTCGTCTCATATGTAAAACATACAAAGTAATCTCTGTTCAATTGATGAGAGTGATGTAGAACGCTCCGAAAAATTGTTTGTTTTGGAGGTGGCCTGTTTGTTTACGAACAAAAATAATTAGGTCCAGGACTAACGCAAGTTGCCATTCGAATGACTTCACTTGGGTCACCTGATCTATCGAATGCAAGTTGAACCAGCGGCCTTCATGTCTCGTTGGCGTGGCCTGGTGGTATGCACACATATAGAAACGACCGTCCGCTTCAATAACAATACAAATGGTATACGCAACACATGATCAGGCCACCACGACCGATGAAGATTGAGTGGTCGCATGGTCGGTAAGTTCTCACTTTTATCGCTGTTCGTTGAACAACCAACTCCGGTGTTACCGGTTACTACCTCTAAAAAACGCAATAAACGCTACAGATGCACTGGTGATTAAACATCGAGAGATATCACGTATTCGGTGTTTATCGAGCAAATCACCACTTTGTACCTTAGAACAACACTCCGTTTAATAAATCAGCAGGTGCTCTGCCTGTTGCACTAAAGGCACAGGCTGACAAAAGAAAACATCTTAGTACGGATTCGGAGACAAACTTCAAGCCAGAGTGAATAAGTTCGTCCACCCACGCCAAGATTTCTTCAATAAAAAGGAAACGCAGTAATGAAGTGTACATAAATTACGTTGAAGCCAAAACTGTCCCCATTTATACTGTTGTTGGACTCACCTCTTCTCCTACATTTCCCTAAACTGTTAATGCATTGTTACAACCCTTAATGTGATTAGGTAACATAGAAAAAAGACTAACAAACACTGTCGTGAATGTTGTAAGTGCAACTGAGTAGGGTGCCAGCTGCAACGATAGTGACTTCAGTCGTATTCGCCGTTTCACCTTCTCCCACTGCTAGGCTCGGTTAACTGCACTTGTCCGTGTCCTTACATCTTATAATGAGCCGATGCGATTACCTAGAGCGGAAATGATCTGACCCGTTTTTTCCTGGGTACATACGAAACCGGCCTTCTAACAAGTTTGGAAGCGATGATGAGCATAAACTTAGGGATTAAGAGGACCTCCCTCAAACTATCGCAAACGTCTCTGGTTGAGCATGCCGAGGCTGCAGTAGATGTCTGCTTTCATGGAAATCTTAAGGACACGATCCACCCCAGTGATATGGAGCTAGGAAATGATCTACTGGCGTTCCGTACGTCTCATTATGATACTTTAGTCTCGCTGAGCATGTGGCAGTCAGCATGGCTTTCATCCGTAAACTCTTTCAAAATCGGCCGACTGCTTACACAGTTCGCTCCCAAAGGATACATTACTCAAGACAGTAGAGGGGAAGATAGACAAATCAATCATAGGGTGTGATTACCAAGGCAGGTCTCGTGAGTGCTGCTATTCCTTACATGCATGGTGACCACGCCTTTCAGGCTGATTGCCAGATCAAATCTGTGCATGCGTGTGTGTGTAATACACTTGGGAGGCTCCTCCAAGTGTATTGCAAGAACCACATCGTGCGCAAACATCGAACACCTAAACAAAATACGGCCTACAAATTTTTGCGGGATGATCGAACGTTCCATAGTTAATTATCATGATGTGTGTGTAGCTGAAGACATTTCACAGTAATAATGAAAATAAGACGTTAATGAGTGCTTGAGTGAGCATTAGAATGATCCTGATGGGCAGAGAGTCAGAGGATGCAACATTTCACTGGGAGATACTTGAATTCAAATCATAGGAGGATCGATCTCAGGAGCAGGAGTGCACACCCAATCTTAGCGAGGAACAAAACGAAGCATTGTCAACTGAATATATCAACGGCGGTCTACAATGGTTATCCTTTTTTATACAGCCGACCTAGTGAAAACGACATCCTTGTGGTTTACATTCTGCTAGAAACTTGCACAATAACTTCGGCTATGTGACAAATGATTGGCTATGGCCTAATGAGAGCAGTATGGGTCAATCACAAGGCTACGTGTCCTTGTAACGGTTAACAATAGTGACACTAAACACTTTTTGCTGTCAACCATCTGCATCTAAATGATGAAAAATTATCAGGATATTCAAGATATCAGTTTTAATGTCAAACCTTGAGTACCTCCGCAGGCAGCGAAGCTGATGGCTCCAATCCCGTTTTAAACGCTGCATGCGTAATCGAACCCGTGATGTCTTTAACTACTAGGTTCATGACGTTTGTCCTTACTTCACACCGAGATTATTTAAAACCCGCAATATTCAACGGGGTGTTTTGATAAGCATCACAGGGTCATTTGAGTATTTCCATCTGCTCATTGGAAGCCTGGGAACAACCCCGTCCCTTAAGAGGCAACCAAAAATAAACCAGGACATGAAATAAGAGTGTGAGAACGGTAGCCACCAAAAAACGTATGCGTAACAACATGCACATAAACCAACAAAGTATAAAGGAGTATTGATGGGAGATGAAAGTGCTCAAGTAGCCAGAGGCGCAGACAGACCAAATAACAGAACGCCACAAAGAAGTGGACATTCACTATAGTCCTCAGCCCCGCTTTGATAGATGGAAATGACAGGTAAGCAGTGATTTGATATACAAAGTATGTGAGAAAATCAAGGCGGCTGACAAATACATGTCAAATGTATGTAGGAATGTTATTGCACCATGACATTTCGAGTGTTGAAGTCGGTAAAATGCTGTAAAGATCAGTCTTACGGTATGGTAACACACTGCCTCCATGAAAAAAGGGAGGGTAGCAGAAAAAGAAAGTCTTCATGACCCCGCTATCAACGAGACACTCATTTTTGCGTAGTCGCGTAATCAGCATGAATCCTAGCTGAATGCAAATGAGACGGCGAATTTTAAATGGTAAGACAGACACAACCCATCGATGGCTGTCTAATATCCTCTCATTGTTCTAGAAATGACCGCGTTATGCGTCCATGTGCGACTGACATTATTTGAGCTAGTTATTAATCAGCTAGCCATTACATGTATCTTATATCTCCCGGATTGACGCCTTCGCATCCCGCGGAGTCTGTGGTTGGAGACGTTGAGGGAGGTGTCGATCAACGGGTTAAGCGATCTGAGTGTCGCCGCTGCTTGACTGAGACGTTAGTGCGGTATGAACAAGTGGTAAGCTGGGAGAGTGGAAGTCACTCGGAAGCCGTCATTCAGATGACGTCCTGCTCAAACCAGCACTTGGGTGACATCCTGTAAGATGTAGGTACGTTGGTGATAACTGTTTACCTCTAGATATAAAGGTTTCGTTAGAGATTAGGCTCAATTCTTTCCACCTCACCTACTATTCAAATAACGTATGCCCCTAATATCACGGTCATAATCACCAGTTAATCACCGGTTAATCACGAGTATCGACCACCAACTTTCGTTGCCGATGGTGTAAGACCGAGTGTATAAAAATGACGTTCCGTTGTGACTACCTGAAGGAATGTACCGAATTTTTCTATATAGGGTTAGTGACTTCAGTTTTCAAGATCACTGCCGAGAGGAACGCCTTGTTTGCTAATTCTTATATCTGAAATTGAACCGTAACACAAAACCGGATATGTCTATGTGCGGAGTATGAGGTTAGTGGCGTTGATTTACCATGAATGCAAGTGATAGCGTTTTAGAAGACAGAGTACCACTAACATCTTAAGCTTATTATGCGACCGGATAAAGGCACAGTAGTCTTGAAAAAAGAATGTACCTCCCAACTGGACGAACAGCAAAAATAAATGAACTGTGATACAGGGTGTTACGCGTATTAGATTAATTCCCGAACCGTAAAATTTGAATAAACTTGACGGAACTTGAACAGAATAAGAGTGAGGCAAATTCGCCGATTAAAGTTACCAGCCATCGCTTGACATGTAAGACAAACTAGCAATCAACTAACTTTGAATGGGATGCACTTGGGAGGGTAAAGAAAATGATACCAATTCAGACCTTGTTGATGAAATGTTTCACTGCCGGTACTCGATTTGTGAACAAGTTAGAATGCTCAAGAACTGCACAACAGGTGGGGGAAGAAAAGCGAAAAGTTGGATCAAAGAACCTTGATTTAGTGGAGATAAGCACTGCTTTAAACAGGAAAAGAGTTCCAGCAGCGGCAAAATGTTAATTAAGAGCACGGCCATCAACAGAAAAAAAGTGACTAACGGTGTCAACGTGAATCTCGATCCTAATCAGTAATCTGTTGCGATAGTTTAGAATGACATGCAAAGGGCTGACAGGAGCTGACTATTGCGTATATCGATGACCGAAGAATAACACCACCTTGAGGGGCGTCATCGTTTAGATGGTCAACCAATCATATTGAATCTCGGACTGAATGTTCGACAGATATATGAGTGCAACCAGCCCCGCCAGGCGTGAAGCGTTTGGAGAACCTCGGTGATCGTCGCTTCGATAAGCTGTGTGGTGTAAGTCAGATTTTGAGTACATTTCCTAGCAGTGAAGAAGCCATGCAGCGCAAACTCCAACAGTCGATGCGCGTAGCTTTGTCAACAACGGGCTGCCGAACACAATTAAACAGAACTAAAGAGTCTAATCTAACAGCGGTTCCGCAAACTGCGTTAATGCGAGGAAAACTCTGAAACCTGACCCAAATCAGCGTAAGGTTGTGAGCCGTGTAACCTCTCGGGATAGAATAAAACCTATTCAACCCGCTGTTCTTTAGTCGCTACATCGAGAAGGTAATTAGCCAAAAGACAAACCATTGGGGAGCATATCGTAACCTAGTTTGCGACAACGGTTGCCGCTATCTGGGACAGCAACGTGCCATGGTTGATGACGTGCTTGCATTCACACCAATTCCAGTTATTTCGATTAGTCTTTTATTAATTTTTTTTTTTTGATACCATTTCCTTCTAGAATATTCAACGTTATTGACGGTGACAACCGCAGCCCAAACCACAATACCTTCGGGTCACGTTTAAAGCCACTGTATTGAAGATGATGGTCACACACAGACTGAGTACTGCTAGTCTACCCAGATAGGATTCAACAGTTGTCATAACGGCTAAAATCCGTGTGACTGATACTCCAGCGATTCAAACAATGTTCGAAAATAAATTGCCTCAAGATCACGCATAAAACTCACCAAAACTGAAAATATAAACATCCGGAAAAAAACGCATTGTAACGGACTGAGTAGCAAGTCCTGTACCAACAAAAGTTAAGTCGCCAACATACGAAGTAAAAGATTTCAAATACAAGCTAAACATACACCAGAATTTGCATACACAGAACAATCTACGGAAAAGCTCAGAAATGTAACATGAGTAGGAAGCCGTGTGCTACATCAACACCACGACAGCTGGAATCGCCTTTCATAGAAGCGAGTCAACGTAACAAACTCTAGCTGAAAAGGTTAGTCAGCTCCGTATACAATGCAACGAGTACGTGCGTCTATTTCACTCCTTAAACCTCCACCGTCGCCACTGATGCAGTTTCTCAGGTACACAAACCGGTCAGCAACCTCAAAGGCTTCATTACCTAACATCAGATCTACGTAATCACGACAATCTTGCAGAACCACTTTGCATTCTGAAGCCGCAAAGCGCATTCCCAAGTATTTAGCAGAACGCGAAATTGCGTCTAGCGTTGTTTGTGCTGCTTGGAAGTTGTCAAACAGCGACACCCTATCATCAGTACAATCAAGATTAGTCTTCCACAAAGCGGAGTACCCATCTTGAGAGAGACGCAGACAGTCCTCCGTTACTTCGTCTATAAAGAAATTGAACAAAAATGGTGCACGTGGACAACTTTGACGTACGCCACACTCGATGCTCAGACGGTCAGACCGTAAACTCTAACCTGATATGAAGTATGAGGACAAAGCGTTCAAGGTCGATCACAGTGAATCGAACGCAACCTTATAGTAAAAAAATACGACAATTGTTGGCCGACGGTTAACATGACGCTGTTCCAGAATTTGACAACTCCTGATACCTTTCTTGAATACGGGAGCTATTATTGAGCGATCCCAGTATGGAGGCATGGTCTCCGTCGTCCACAAAAATTGAAACAAATGAGTCGAAGTCTCCACTAACGCCTCTCCCTCTTCTTTGAAAAGTGCCGACGTGACACCATCTGGGTCAGCAGACTTATCACGCTTGAGAGCCGCAGTGCAATTGCGCACCTCAGACTCCGTGGGTGGTTCCAAATCTATCAACCAGGGTGCTACATTTAAATTTTGTGGTTGCACCGCAGTAGAAGCAGGAGTCCAGCTAAACTGACCCTCAAAATGTTCCACCCATCGTTCTAACCTTCTGGACTCATTATAGATGAGTATGCCATCTGCCTCGCTGATAGCTTCACTGACAGACGGTCGCCAGTAGCATGGATAAGCTTGAAAAATCTACCGATGCTTCCTGAAGCAAAAGCAGTTTGTATTTCCCTAGCTCTCTCTATTAACCAATCTCACGATTAGCCTTTAGGTTATGTTTCAGTTCCCCACGGACATCTCTTCAAGGAGGAAAGTCCTGATTAGCTTCTAACAACTCCAGAGATCTCTCCGAGATCCAATGTTTGTTCAAACAGTACACCCAGTGCCGCATCCTATAGTGCCTGCCTCACGAATGACATGGGAGATCTGAGTCCAATAGCTATTACGACCTTCGGAGTGAGAAATACTAAACCTGATTTCTAGGCTGATTTGGTACTTATGCTTTACCGACGGTATAACCAGTTCCTCAACCGCTAGTCGTTACTGTCGGTGGAGTCGTTGTCCAGCAGAAGTAAGAACAAAACGATAACGCACCGACGCATGATTCAAATCCAGGTATGTGCTCTAACAAGAGCGACGGTCCTGAATCAAACCAGGCTATCTATAACTAACAGCTGTGTTCTATCTCAGACCAGACCTAATTCGGAGAAGGTGGACACCAAGAGTAACAATGACGCGCACGATGTCTAAGGCCGGTGCTGGCTAAAAATAACTTATGCTCAGCGCACACCTGTAACAGCCGCCCGCCATCATCCGACCGATGTGATGCTATCCCAAACCTGCTACATAAACGACACCCAGCCTCACCAAGGTGACCGACCTGGGCGTTCGTATCCCCAGCCAGAATGACTATAGCAGAACCACGTGTCGACCGAATGAGAGTGGCCAGATACAAATAAAAAGTGTCCTTGACGTCAACGTCACTACAGTCAGTTGGAGCGTGAGCAGACACAATGGACAGATTTCTAAGAGTTTTGCGTCCAGAGCTGGCCTTAACAGAACCCGTCAAGTGGACAACACAAAGTCTACTGTTAACAGGAATCCAATCTACTAGTGCGGCTGAGGTCGTCGTGCTGAAGACTATACCTACTCCAGCTTGACCGGTAGCGGTAGCCATGGAGCCACCCGAACTGTGTAACCAGTATCGGGTAGACAATGCGGGTGTGCTAGGGACAACATTTCTTTTTGCTGTTAACGGTACTCTCAACAAGAAACCGCACTGTAGTGAATACATTTATGTTTAAACTAAAACCTAACCAGTCCACGGCTAACTTATCTGAAATGTAAGTTGGCTTATTCCTCCGAACAACGTTCCTCTAAACCGCGATACTCAATTTATGGGGGTGAGGGGCTCGGAGACTGCGTTCGGTGAAAAAAAGGGTTAAACCAGATACAACATCACATTTAGTTATTGAAGCAATAGAAAACTTGAAACCAACAAGGTGAAATAAAACAAGGCGAAATTAACTACACACATGCTTGTGTGTCGAAAAGACGGCTGATTGTCCATTAAGTGCAGAGTTTAGGTTGAATGCGTGATGTGACTAGCATTAAGAGTCAGAGGTTGAGTGTCAAAATGAGGCACAAAATCCATTGTCAAGCTACCACCTTCATCTTCCTTAACTAGATCGAATCAAGAATTGTCGGCATTTATGTAATGAAGTGGGCTGTTTGTATATCATTTAAAAGATTTAAAGTCCTCGAGCGATAAACAAGAAGATTCACAGTCTAAATTGTGTGATTCACGTGTTGTCTTATGTTTACCGATTGCCTATCACGATAAACAACGTAAAAGGAGATCAGCACTGGTTGCAAAACATAACCAGGCGTAAGAGCAGAGCATCATCATCATCATCATCAT
>QNGE01000657.1:145372-156913 GCA_008508345.1 Paragonimus westermani
TAGGTGAGATGGCGGCTAATCGAGCTCAGTGGCGTGAATGTTGTCGTTGTTTGTCCGAGTTGTCTGTGAAGTGAGTGCATTTAATGACGCGGGGCAGTGAAAGCCGTAAGGAAGCTGTCTCGCTGATGACGCCTAACTCTCACTTGCAGTTCGGTTGTTTGTTTGCAAGGTGTAGGCACCTTGATGTTGAATGTCTGAATATGGACTTATTTATGTTAATTAGTTAGGTCCGCTCCCGTCCCCTTCTTTTTTCTTTCTCTCTCTTCCTTTATAGGGTTTGCTTTTTTTTCATGGTTGTGTGACAGTTAAACATTAGCGTGAACCACTGATGTATTGCTGTCTATGATGATGACGATGATGATGACAGTCCCTTATGGCGCCTTCTGATTAGCTTCGGGTAATTGGCATATTAGATCACGGCTAAGCCGAATCGGTTAATTTTATTACGCGTCAAACACTATGTGTCGTACGCCGACGGCACCAGAAGCAACCAATAAATGCATCCGCGGTATGAACAATCCAAAACAACGTTGACGACTCGCAGTTAAAACCGCGCACACATGCTTGCATTTCTTGGCTCATGATTAACCGTGCCTCTAGATCTGTTTAAGGTTTTGCATAGCTTTCCTGATTGTTTATTTACATAGCTCAGGCGTAATTCAGTCGAATTCTAATGGCAAGTCACCCCAACATCTGATGCACGCTTTCAAACTAACGATGGCGATTTTTCGATTCTTTCTTGTGTACCCTAGTCGAAAGCTACCATCTGGAATTCACCTAAGTTAAACGCACTCCTTTATGATTCTGATAACGTCAGCTACAACCCACATTCATCTTTCTTGTTAGCGATACCTCTCCCGTTTCTCTTTACAGCATAGCACCTCCTTGAAAGTCAGCTGCAAACTCGTGCTGGCGCAACGTCAACGAATCCTGTGGTATATGCGATCGTATATGCAGAAAATCTGTAGATTCAGCTAGCTAGCTTAGGTTGAGCTTTGATAATGATAATCACATGCAAGCGGCGTCTCATCGTCATCATAGACAGCAATACATCAGTGGTTCACGCTAATGCTTAACTGTCACACAACCATGAAGAAAAAGCAAACCCTATATAGAAAGAGAGAAGAAGAAAAAAGAAGGGGATGGGAACGGACCTAACTAGTTGAAATAAATACGTCCATATTCAAACATTCAACATCAAGATGCCTGCATTTTGCAAACAAACAACCGAACTGCAAGTGAGAGTAAGGCGTCATCAGCGAGACAGCTTCCTTACGGCTTTCACTGCCCCGCGTCATTAAATGCACTCACTTCACAGACAACTCGGACAAACAACGACAACATTCACGCCACTGAGCTCGATTAGCCGCCATCTCACCTAGAGTCTCCAACCACCGACTCTGTGAGTCGCGAGGACCCCAGCCCGGGAGACGAACACAACCCAGAGTGGCCAACCCCTTGGTGAACGACTTCATTTTCCTACGCCAGGTCATTATCTGTCCACCTCGCACTTTACACCAGTGTCTCGCAGTGTCAGCTAACAGTGCTCGGTGTGGAAGAGGACTAATTGGCATCCTTACTACGTCACCTAACCATCTAAGCCTGAGCAAACGTACAGATTGGCGAAAGAACTCGTTTGACAATCACTACCAAGCATTCCCTTTCTAACCTCTTCGTTATTTACACGCTGATGCCACCCTATACGAGCGACTGAACGCAGACATGGATGATCAACTACTTCAAAACGGTTCACGTCCTCTACCCTGAGCTGCCAGGTTTCGCTGCCGCAAAGCGATACGGCCCTCACCGGCCTTTAAGCTTCAGAGAAATACCTCTCTGTCGCCAGAGATGCGTCTACTCATTACGACACCCCGTATAAAACTGTTATTGGTGTAACCTGCATACAGAATTCATTGGTAGTTGTGAACGTAAGGATCACTTTTCAAATCAACCTCACTTAATTCACAGTGATGAGTCGATTCTAGTATTTCATTTCGGTAATTACTGGAGTCAAAGACCTGACAAGAAGCGACGAGATCGTAACACTAACTAATTCGACCTTTTTACAACAAATCATCTTCCTTTTAAATACACATCTCCGGTTCTTTCGTTTCATCTGCCGAGGGAAACAAAGACCTCTAAAACCACCACCATCGTTCAGTTTTTTAAATTAACATGCTGTCTTTTACTTCTCAGCCATAAATTTCACTTCGTGTAATTCTTGAGGAGAATTTGGACAGTCTCCGTTAGCAGAAAAATCATAACGCAAGATGCTCAAACTCTGCTTTGTAAGTTGGCAATTTTAGTTCAGTAGATCAAGACCAGAGTTCTTCAAGAATATGTTAGGAACCATCCTGCTTCATTTTTGCTGGTTGTCACTACTATCATCGTTCGTGTGAAATAAAAAGATGTGGCTGTCATCGTTATGAATCAAGTGATCGTCACGCCTCAGTTATTTATCGGTTTACTGGTTTAACAAGCGTTTTTTGCTATATATTATAATGCCCGACCAAGTGAGCAACCTTAAAACACCTCCCAGTCAACAGACGTCCATAGATTTCTGTATCACCTAATATACTCCTTACCGTAAACAGGTTGCCGGACACGAAGGATCACAGCTTCACAGAAAGTTCCCTTTCCTGAGACTGCTAAGGTGTTGGATCGTGTATCGTATCACTCACTCCTGCAAAGGCTGAGGCGTATGACATACGAGATGACAGTCGCCACTAAACGGTCTTATTGCTTAACGACTGAACCTGTCTGGACAATGCTGTTTCTCAACCCTTTTCCATTACAGTCACTGAAATGGCCGTTCTAAACAGACCACTATTACTATAAACCTACGTTATGATGCACTGGGAGGGAGTTCTAACGCAACAGTTCTAAAAGCAGAAATTTTGACAACTCGGAGTTTTCATGCTCCTAGTGAACCTAAAGTCGGCCTCACTACAAGTTGGCAATGGACTGGAGAGTGGGGTATTCCCACCACCAGAAAAAGTGTGTCCATATGTCTAACGGCGCCCAATCTAGCCGAATGTTCGTGAAACACGATATGCAAGCAGTTGTCCGTTTATACGGTGACCTTTAAGAGAGATCTGGGGATATGGTTACCATCTAACCGCCCTCCATAACACCACGAAACAGTGGGAACTAGTTCATAACAATGGGTATTATTAAAAAGACTTTCGAATCTCGGCAGGAAGATTTATCAAATCCCAGTATTAAGACGTATTGTAGTTTGCGCAACGGACTGTGATGAAAACCAGAGGTTTACAGAAAACCAGGTAAAGACACTTGTTTAAGTCCTCGATTCCTATCCACCCAAATTCCGAACTGTCAATGGAGACTTAACTCACATGGAAATACATTTTTCAAATGTCAGTGGAAAACTTCTGCACTTTTTGGATCCAAATGAGCTATACGGCCACAGTAAATGAAATGAGCCCGTAAATAAGGGTCCCCGTGGCGTCAGTAACCGTTTCTTCTGATTCGGGGTAAGTGGAAGGACCAACAGCCAATTATAACTGGTGTTTCTTCTGGAATACTAGTTAAAGTGAATTCTGATGTTTGACCGATAAGCAAGAGGGATTTCGCGACATATGGTTTTCTCTTTTTCGCCACCATCCTTCTTCAATATCGTATGCAGCAAGAGCAGCGTAACTATGGGACACTTTTGGAGGTCAAAGTTCACCTCGATTGACCTTGTTGCACTCCGTCCCGTCACCCTGCGTAACGGATCGTTTGTTTTTAATTTCATAACTCTCATCCAAAAGCGCAAATTCATCAGCCAGTCTTCTTCAATCACTTTCCCAGACACCCATTGCCATCTGTCAAATCGATCCCTCCCCACCCCTGCGCATAAGGCCTTCCTACGAGCCGACATGATAGTCCCGACAACTAGTCGGTCTACCATAAGGTCCGGGGATTTAGTCGCACACCAGACCGATCCGGCAGCATTTCGCCGGTTCATCCTTGTCAGTCGGTCACCTGTGATTGTGGCTGTCGTGCATTTGCACTCTTGACAGCCTTTTGCGGCCGATCATTGCAATTTATCTCACGAACGCGCTTAAACTGAGGTTTGTTCCTTGCCTCTGATCATATTGGTTATACTAATTACACCAGGTTTCCAGCGATTTCAATTGGTTGATAATTAGTGTCGTTGGTTATACGTGCGTCACTCAACGCAATAACGTACAATAAATCGTTTTTTTTCATTACCAAAGCATGTGGAGAGAAAACACTGGCATAGAAGACTTGGGCACACAGCCTCGCATCTGTGTATCTACCAGTGAGTCACCGGAGGGTGGTTGACGTGATAATGTTGTATCTAACGTGTACACAGTTTATTGCAATGGCGCTTACACTTGAACAGTAAATGCACATCTAAATGTGTGATGTGGCACATCAACCTATCTTATCATTAAAAGGCAGTGTGCATGATCCGTGGGTAAACATGTCATGCAATACATGCTGTGTAGTAAGTCGCGAGCGAATGCAACAAGAACAGGTGTTATTTGATGCATACAGGACGAATTCATGTGAAAAAGCAGAAAATACAGTGCCCACATTAAATGAGAGAACACTGATCACGTGAATTTGCTGTAGCCAATCAGCCTGTGCTTCGGGTCTACGTGAAACCGGGACGACAGGAATATCTTCCAGCTGTCAACGACAATCGCATGGTCACAGTGTACGGTGTAGCCAAGCATACTGCGCGCATATGGCAACCTACTGGTGATAGGAATATCAACGACGGTGTGTTAACTACAATATTCGGAGACGTTCACATGATAAATCACGCTGCATTCAGTTGAAAAAATGTTTCGGATCTGTGTGTGGTAACAATCTGTGATCATCCACAGAGCTCGCTTAAAAGTCACGTGGGGATTTCATAACCATTCTGCACATACTGGATCTTTTGGGTTTTCCTCAGGATGCAGTGCAAGGAATCGTAAGTGGGAGGTAGCCTCTCATTTTTAAGCACACACGGTTCACGACTTGTAGTGTCTTGTTTCTGTTCACTAACGATACTTCACTCTTGTACAGCAACGTTTTTACGCCATCTTTGCACGTTGTTCGAATTGACATAAAAACGACATTGTAACACAATGAAATGTTGTGCATGCACGCCAGTCTGCTCTTCTAACTGTGGCGCAGTCGCTTGACGATACTACACGGATCTCACCCAATTTTTTCAATTCCGCTGTACTCCGAACATCGTCGCAGCTCCGACCACGTTTCAGCCGTCCACGGTAATACCGAAATATCCTTGCTTCCCGGATATTGGTAATTTGGAATATTGTGATGGTCATCCTGAAGCCCTTCTGTGAGTCAAACTCACTTATTACTGTAACTTGCTAGACCCCCTGTAACTGTCCTGTTGCATCCGTTCGTTTTTTATCGCCGATAACCTAGTGAAGTACGCCTGTATTTACTAAGGCTAATCGGATATTCATTTTGGTCACTACACACTTGATGTTACATAAATTTACAGCAGAATTCCATTAGAAGTCGTGCAAGCCCATGCTACCTTGTGAATGGTTCTAGATGCACACTGTTAACACTGGCAGGTGGTGTGAACATAAGTAGAAAAAACGATGCAAACCAGGTTTGCGCCGATGGATACAGTGAACTAAAAGGTAGACGTGCCCGCGTGACTGCTGTTGGCTGGTCACACAGCATGCTGCAGTTTCCGGGCGTAATAAATTGCACAGGGTGCACCTGATTACAAATAACCAGGATTTCTTATAAGCTTATGTTTAGGATATGTGGGCTGACTACTATGTTCATCTACGATGCAGTCTCCTGGTGATGAGTCTTCAATGGAACATCAAAGTACTATACACAACGGTGTATATATATATATATATATATATCTGCTATTGTGCACCATACGTTTATTAAGTATGTGGGTATGGAGCCTTGTATGGAGTCCTGTAGACTTATACAAGGCTTGATGACACTTGATGTGTATACACAGTACAGATAATATATACATATATGTATATATATACTCAGTATACTTAATAACAGGTATATATATGCATAAATACAGATATATATGTGTGTGTATGAACACAGCACCTCATTCTGCACAATGAAGTTGTAAGCATGCTTACAACTGTGAAACGTTCACTAAGTAATATGTAGGGATGATCACGTGTTCATCTGTATGTACGTACGTGCTCTCCTGAGAGCATGCCTGCAGACCTGACAGCGAATGGATAGTGGGCCAGAGACACTACATACTTGCACATTATTGAAGACGTTAATAAACGTACAAATGTCGATGCCTTTTAACCAACATGGATAGTGGGCTATAGATACCACACACTTGCACATTAATGCTGTTAATAAATATACGAATGTCTATGCCTTATAACCAACATGGACAGGGCGGACGAGATACAATCAAACACGCGACAAATGTTAAGTGGGCGACGCGAAAATTACTCGGTTTCCGTGACAAATGAAGTGTGATCAAACGCGCAACTCCGAAATAACTTTGCGCAGCAGAGCAAATATTTTCACTTTACCGCAGGGGTTAGTGATTATTTTATCCCAGTCGAGTAATTTGCTCAGGGGATGGTTGTGGTGATTGCAATTCGCAAGTGACCGTTGTTTTACTGTATTGCAACTTTTTCACCCGCTCAAAGGTTGATATACAGGTGCGAGGCAGAAAACCTAGGTTCCCTGATCCAGTCGGCTCTTCTGCCTCACTATCAAGTGGGCAATTGTTGATGTGGGAGGCATTCACACCCAGTAGCACCGCTTTTGGGGATTACAGTGAATACCAAAAGCAAAGTTCATCAACATAATGAATTTTTAGGTAAATTAGAGGCGGCAAATGCAGACGTTGCAGACTACCTCGGAAGTAAGGCCGTTCCATTGATGGGAAAAGAAGAGAAGTCTGATAAAGGACAGAGAACGAAGCTTAAGAAGCTTCCTGTTATGTCGTCGCCGGCGGTCGTCATGCGCTACGGTGAATAAATTTTCCACGAGACCTACTCTGAAGAAGAAGTGTGAGAATTAGATCACTGCTGAGTCGCCGGATTTCGAGTGGATACAAATCAAGCATTTCAAGTCAAGACAATTCTTGGGCCTGTGACTAGTCGGGTAACCATGCCCTGCACACGCTCAACAGCCAACATACCTTTCTTCAGGCGGGTATACACTGCCTGATCAGCATACTCAACAAGGGTCCTTGTATAAGCCCCGGTCTTGGTAATTCTGCTCGGAAGGTCGCTGACGTAAATAAGGACCAACAGAGGACTCAATGCTGACACTTACAGAACTCCCGCAGAAATGAAAGAAGGGGGCGAAAGATCCAACTCGGCTTTGAATCTGCGTGTTTTTAATTGAGAAAAGAGGCAATCCAGCGAAGAACCTCTCGTTGCATAACATGGGCTTCCAGTTTGCGTTTCAGGGGACCCTGTGGGACACGGTCGGAATCATTGGCGGAACCAAACGAGATAGCATCTCAGTTGATGTTACTGCTTTTGGCCTCAGTCAGACTACCATCAAGTAAACCGTGTTTGTTATGGATGACCAGTTTGGAAGGAAGCCATGCTGGATAAAAAAGATGATATAATAAGAGTTAATTCCGGATACCGCGTCTTAATAAGCACTCCATTATCCTGCATGGAATGCTAGTAAGCCTGGTTGGCCGAGAGCTAGCCGGAGATTGTCGGTCGCTCACTTCAAATGTGGATGTGACTTTCGCCTCTCTACATGCACTATAGAGAATGCCATTCTGGTGTGCCTGTTGAGACACCTTATACGGCGGCTCTGCCAGATTGTCAACCGCTTCCTTGAGAATTCTAGGGTGGATGTTGTCAGGACCCATCGCACTATATGAGATAAACTTTAAAAAAAGGTCTTTAACACCTAGCATAGAAAACTCAGCGTTCACAAGTGTTTGCCTGAACTTCTTCAGCGGTAGGATAGGATGCCAGCTCGGTGGTGCGACCTTATAGACTGCGAGCAGTACTCCCTGAATAACTCAGTCACAACTAGGGAAACAGTTGAAATCTCCCTGTCGAGCAGTCGTAAAGAAAGAGCCGAAGATTCATTTTTTCTTAGTCGCCGCGTACGCTTAATTAAAAAGTGTTGTTCTCGCGGGATCTGAAGACGATATTTTCTTATGCGAGTTCAGTGTATACATGGACTTCTTGTGTGCACCTGTTTCGAGCAATGCGGAACGCATTCAGGCCCTCCGAGTTTTCCGTAAGCTTTTACTTCACTAATAAATAGGAACGGTCGACGAGAAGACGACGTATTCTGCGCGGAATAAGTGGTTATAAAGGGGAACCGCACAGTTTGTGCGGTAAAAATAAGCCGTCCGCTTTCTAAATTGCGCTTTGAAGGGCACAGGAGTTATGATCCACGGAGTCTAAGTCAAGAAGAAGTGGACCTAGGTAAGTTTTTAGGACATTAAAAACATCCTGAGTAAAACTTCCAGCTGTGGACCTTCTTGCTGGCTGTTGTAACGAGTAACATATAAGATTAAAGGTTACCAGAGAGTGGTCACTTTGTCCAAGTGGCACTTGACGATCATTCTATCCACCATTTAGCTTTTACTAGTGGTGACTAGGTCAAGCAGAGAAGAAACCCGGCCAGAGATATGCTGCATAGGAGTGTTAACGTGCTGCGCTCACGTCTTCCGTCGTATCAGCATCGACAAAAAGCCGAGAAACGGATGCTCATTTCACCTTAAGTGTACTAAAGCCGCTCACAATGGGCAAGAGAGTGAAGCTTTGTTGTTCTAAGAATTCATCTAGGCTCACGAGAACTGTGCCGTTTCGGAGACGTCGGATGAGGGCGGGTGATGAATGATCCACACTAGGGGTAAGTCTTGGTCACGCAGTGCTAGCCGAAGCCACAGAGCGTCACATTTATCAGAGGACTGGAAGCCACCGAAAACCGTGGGTGTCGGGAGAGACTGATGAAGAAAAATCGCAAGACCTCCCATTTTCCCTGGGGCGGAGTCAGCTCGGTAAACTGAATACCCCGGGACACTCAGTATAGTGTCACAGATCTCACCTGTAAGCCAGGTCTCCGTAAAAGTAAACGTGACGTGATTTGTCATGAGCTGATTGTTTGATTTCCGCTAGTTTATTGGCCAGACACAAACCGTTCGCAAACATTTACTTTGAAAGTAATTCCTCGCTTGATTTTGCGAATAAAGAGAAAAGGGAAGTGTGAGGAAGAGCTTGAAAGACAAGACCTAGAATTGAGAAGGTGGTGGGGTTGTGTTCGGTCTGCTCTCTCAATTCGTTCTGGCAACCTGTTTCTGAGGCTGCCTGCACATCAACATTTGTGCGTACGTCAGTGACCCTACAGAACGCTTGACTAGCATTCCTGGTGTCACAACTTGTGACTTTTGTGCTCCTTTTAAACTTCGCACCTTGTGAGGGTGTTTGAGAGCTTACGCCCACAGAAAACTCGAATTTCTCGTCTACAGGGTACGGCCCCATGGAACGACTTCTTTGTCTCAGAACTTTATTTTTCATTTTTATCGCAGCCTCTTCTCTGTGTACATTTGATAGGGCAACTGCCTGCTTGGTGACTCCAACGCCAGGGGGACAGGCACCCTGTACTCACTCTGAGATTGCAGTTACAGCTTCATTTCAGACAGAGTCTCTTGATACTACCCTATGTTACTTCCCATCGTAGAAATAGGAGGTATAGAGCTAAAAGGAGTCCCGTAATCACAGTCACAGTTTTTCCGCGTCACTAAATTTACCGCGATGAGTGCGTGATCAGTCAGCAACAAAGCGGAGCTTCGGCTCTCGTCAATCCTGCGGCTCATGCGGACACAACTGGGAGGTGTATGAACGAGGTGCTTGTGTTGGTGTTTTACAAGGCCATCGCATTTGAATTGTAACCACTTCTGACACTGACAGCGCTGTATGCTGTTTTTGTGCGAACATTTCGCACCCGTTCCAGCCACAGATACTGCAGATACACTCTCTTCGGTGTGCCAGCACTGTTAGATCCAACACGTGATAGGTAGATGCAAAATAAATTGCGATGCCCTTAGTTTTCGGTAGTTCAGCAAAAACGGATATTACAAAGTGGAAAACACAGATGCTACGTAACGATTGTGTTATTCGACAACGATTTGCGGTTATCACAAGATTTTTGATGCACTGGGCATACATAGAGCAAATCTGTGAGTAGACTAATCTCGAAAAAATTTGAATCAAATTTCAAGCCGCTGCTTGGATAACCACGCTGCAAACAATACAGATCACGGTACGATTTCATCAGTTAGCGTAGCTTGTTATAACCGCTGGACAGAAATAAATCCCCTGCTTGAAATAAGTCTATTCACGTTTAGTATTGTCGCTGTCAGCAAACTTTCCAGTTTCCAAAATTTACCGTTATATTCCGTCATTCATTTCCCTGTGGTTTATATGCACAGTTTAGTTAAATTCATCGGCACCATTATTTGAAAGAGTCGCCATCATTTTTTGAATTTGATTGCCATTAAGATGAAGCGGGAGTTTTTGCGCACCGTCTCTCTTCCGCCTCTGTGTGCACTTTTGGCCGCTGAATTGATTGCACGGCAAAACTTTTGCCCCCCCCGTTTGCTGACCTACCAACGCCCAACATTTGACATCTTACGCAGCATATAGACCTATCAACCAGACGTCTTGCTAATTTACACTCTGGCGTTGCTCCTTCTTGTGTAGTCGCCTATCCAACCTAACGTATTTCGACTTTTCAATAAATCGTTCCATTTTTACTTAAACGTCTTTGCATTGTTCATAAGCATTTCTTTTGTGTCCACCTGCTTCCACCACGACCTTTCTTTTATGTTACATTTTCGGTCCTTTTTGTTAACTCGTTGATCAGGCCAACAAAAATTCTCATAATAAATTATTCCTATTCGAAAAACCCGGACAATTCCGAAAGATATCGAAGACTACATGAAGTTCTTTGAGGTTCGGTATAGTACGCGGGAGCATATCCTCATGTCAATCAGCAACCATGTGTGCTCCAGGGCCAAAAGTTTCTCCTTTACCGATTCTCCAACTTTACTTTCCAACGTTTCCACCAAATATCCACTACTCAAATATTTTCAGCCTGTCAACTTCAGAAATGCTGGAATTGCGCCCTGGCGAGAAAATAAATAGGGGCATTTTCAAGTTGACCATCACTCATATTTGATCGCAGCCTTCGCATTCAGATAGACTTCCCAGCCAGCCTCTTTCGAACAGAAGCACTAGACTCGAGCTTCGCTCTCATTAGAGCCCATCAGCAGTTCCAGCATATCCTTGCCACGGCCAGGATTTGAACTCCGGCCATTCAAATCATGTGGCAACCGTGTTGACCACTGGGCCATTGACTGTGTAGATGTCACATTGGACAGGACATTCATAACTGACACATTCCGTTTGTCCGCGCTAATTACCGCATCGACACTTCGTATGTGTTACCTCAACGTGGTCCGATGTCCTGCGACCTTTTCACCCTACAATCCGAAACGCAAAGTGACCTCGTGAAACAGACGTGTTCATTCGTGATGCACCTGGC
>QNGE01000657.1:157451-181227 GCA_008508345.1 Paragonimus westermani
GCAGTAACTGTGTCTCCTCTCGAGACGATCGGGCAACCTGATCATTGCTCACAAGCGACAGTGGTTGGAGCGTTCAGATTTGATGATTCGGTCGTGCCTAATGTGAGGTCAATGGCGCAGTGGTTAACACGGTTGCCTCATGATTGGAATGGCCGGAGTTCAAATCCCGGCCGTGGCAAGGATATGCACTACTGACGAGCTTTAATGAGATCGAAACTCGAGTCTAGTGCTTCTTCTCGAAAAAGGCTGGTTGGTAAGTCTATCTGAATACGAAGGCTGCGATCAAATGTAAGTGGCAGTCAACTTGAAAAAAACAAATCCCCGACTACTCTTCAGTAATCTAAAATGAGGGCATATTTGTTCATTTATCCTTCAGCTTTATACTCAGCGTGTTAGACATAATTTCGGTGGTCAGCCACAGATTCAGTCAAGGGGTCGATTAATTGAGAGAATAAATACCCTCTCGTCTTCAGCAGAAGTCACTGTTCTCAAACTGGCGGCCAATGGCACCGAGTGTTTACAAAAATATTTATGTTAAGACGTCAAACTTTCATAATCGACTGGGTGTGGGATAGAGAAAAAGTTAACAAATATTTTAAGCATCGTTTAGCAACAAACCTTACAAGGTTGCATGGCGCGGAAAAGAAAGCATTGAAGAACGGGGAGTTATTTGATTTGGACAGCACAACGTGGGAAAGTACTCAAAGAACTGGATTTGACAAACTCATCGACAAGATTCCGCCTGCGTCTACTGAGCAAATAGAATAGAAATCGGAGCACTAGTAAGCCGGAGATACCGGATTCACTTGAGAAGACGAGTAGTGCTGGCTGCAGAGCATCTCCCACGAATGCGGAGGTGTTATTATATACCGAGTGTAGATCGTGTCACGATAAGTGGAATGGTGTGGAACGACTGGATGGGTAGAGCTCATCGACAAGGAGTCAACCAGTGATTCGCAAAGGGTTGACTTGATCAAATGTCAAGAGTCCTAGCAAACCGGCATATCAGCGCAGCAACTATTCCGGATGGCAGGCTGCCGTAGAACCACACGTTGTCACAGCGAACAACTGAGTGACATAAGATGTTTGTATTCGCCGCGCGTTGCAAAATACGAGCTACAGAGAAAGCTGAGGTAGACCGATCAATAGGGAACCTGATGTGTCAGAACAATTTGTCAATTGTCACAATTGTCACCTACGTTTTCTGCGATACTTCGCGTAAGCTTGGGCTGCCTTGACTGCTTTCACCGCATCGTACAACTCGAAACCCCTCTGGCGGGACACTAAACCTTGCCGGCGAAGTTTTGTGTGCGGTGATGTTTGAGAAAAACCGAATGGAAACCTGCTGCTTCGTCGCAAATCATCCAGGTTAAGGTCAAAAAGACCCTGATAGGATGGATGGCTTAAAAATACTAGACCAGAAGGTACATAGCGTATGTAATCAAACGAACATAGACGGCCCGTCATAAACAATGGTTTTTGCGGCAGTATTTTAAGGTCAGATTGAGGTACTCAATTTTTGGTGTGCATCCGTTTTTGAACCACGTCCGGCCTTTGCACAAAAGCGTAGATAAGTTAAACATTATTTCCAAAAGTGAAACCAGCATTCAGCCCCAAGTTACAAGTTCTTTATGTCGCTCTGCCGACTGTGGGCGGTAAGCTTGATCGGTTGTAAATAGAAGGTATAATCTGTCAGTGAATTACTTGAAATGGACTGCTGTTATTGTGGCTGTCAAGAAGGCAAACGGCAAGGTCCGAATGTCTGCTGATTCCTCTATCGGCCTAGATGCGGCGTTACAGAATTACGAACATCTTCTGGCATTGCCAGAAGACCTTTCTACGAAGCTGAACGAGGACAAAGTTTTGTCAAACTAGTTCTTGTTGACGCATATATTCAAACACCCGTGAAAGGAATCAGGGAAATTGCTGAAAATCAAGACACAGGGGTTCGTTCCAGTGTAAATCGTTTGGGATCAAAATTGCAGCAGCAATCTTCCAGCAGATAATGGACACCATGCTAACTGACCTCCCCGGTCGTGTTACTTGCTAAGACGACAATAAAACCACGGGATGTGATGCTGCAGACCTGGTACAAAAACTGGACCTGTCACTGTCACGGATTAAGGAGTAGGGATTCAGCTTGTGAAATAAGAAATGCATCTTTATGCTGCGGAATGTCAGATACTCTGGCTTCATCATTGATAAACAGGGACGCTAACCGGATCTGGTCAGTGTCGAAGCAATCAAGGGGATATCTCCACAGATGGATGTATCCGGCCTTCGTGCGTTTCTCGGACTCGTCAGCTGTTATGGGGCATTTGTCCCTACGTCCCATCAACTCATAAGGCCACTTAACAGACTTCTAACACGGGACTCAAAATGTCATTGGAAACGAAGGAAACAGAATCTGACGATTTTAAAATTACATCACGCCCTTTACGACGAAATAAGAGCCTTACCCGTCACCGATATGACCTTCAAGAACTCAACGAATCACGGCGAGGTCTTTCAGAAGATCATACATTATGTGCCCACAGGCTGGAATAAACACAGACTGGAATCCAACATCCGGCAGTTTTTTTTGTATGCGTGACTTCCTCCCCATTATAGACGGTTGTTTGAGGTTTGCTGACCGGGTCGTCGTGCTGCTAGTGGTACGCAACAAAGTACTGAATTAAATTCATACCGACCGCCTGGGCATCGGCCGAATGAAAGCTCGCGCGCGCGGTTATGTGTATTGGTCGCAGATGGATTTGGAAATCGAGCAGTTCTGCCAGAGATGCGAAGGATGCCAGTTAACAGCTAAAGCACTCCTGAAGTGTCCGTGGCAATCAAGACCGGAAGCGGAAAAATTATGACAACGTCTCCTTCTGGATTTTGCGGGGCCAGTGAATGGTCAATTCTGTGTGATATTGATCGATGCATTCACAAGGTGGTCGGACTTTGTTCCAGTGTAAGTTCCGAACGCTATATTATTATTATTAACAAAGCACGACAAGTTATCCGGCTGCTTTGGCATTCCAGAGACTACTGTACCTAATAATGGATCACAATTCACCTCCGCAACCTTCCGGACATTTGGTGAGCACCACTGAATACAGCAAAAGTTCTTTGCTCCGTAGCACCACAATCGAATGGCCAGGCTGAAAGGTTATTGGATACCTTCAAGCTAGCGTTGCTTGAAGCTGAAGAAGAGGAAGCTCCAGCAGATGTCATTCAACATTTCTTGAATGCTTGTTTCACTATGCCTGTTGATCCCGGACGTCTAGTGGTTGTTCGAGCAGCGCTTAGTTTTTTCGCAACGTCTATCGATATGCCGGACCCACGACAATCACGTCTGTAAGTAACATGCGTCCACAATTACTGAGCCCGTCGAGCAACCGAATTGGATACAAAGGGGAAGAGGGTCGTAATGGTGGGTTTCTTATCGATAAGTTGCTAACGTTTAAAAACAATATGGTAAACCAAATAGTGGAGGACAACAACAAACCTCGATATTGAATCCAACAAATATACCATTTCCGAAATTAACTGTTCGCGTGAATATGAACAAATGCAACGGCCACGTGATGACAAAGCGGTCGGACGAAAATGAAACGGGGTTACGTATAAACAAAGGTCCGGCAAAGGAAAGTAAGGAAGGAAAACTACGCGGAAACAAGTTTCTACAAGCAAACGGTATCAAGATTTAATATATCAAGATCAACATTCACGGGAGAAATGGTTCCTCAGGCGCGTAACTTGAGTGGTAGGGTCAGACTGCAAGAAGTGCTCGTAATCTTCATGAGGAGTTCCAAGGATTGGAGACGAACCAATGAGAATGGGATAAATGGGCAGGAAACGTGTCCATCAACGTTCTATTAACACAACAATCATCAAACGCTCACGCAAGCAGCTATTTCAACAACGCCTAATCACAAAACACCAGGAGGAACCTCGCCAGGTGAATCTATGATCGGATGGAAAATCCACACGAGGTTCGATAACATTAGACCTTCACCACTCACATCCGCCGATGAAGAAGTACGCAGCACAAACTATGCACAATGCATTCTGCGTCTCAGTGGTGGCGAAACAGTTCTTGCACGAGATTTCCGAGGTCACGATAGATAGACACCTCACGTGATCTAAAAACTTAGTGGGAAGATGATCTACGAAGTCAGTGTTGGGTAAGACACCTGGAAAAGACATGTTATCCAGCTAAGACGAAACTCTGATTTCCTCCGGATCAAACCAATCTCAGCCTCATTACACCTGGACGTACCATTCGACACTTTTGAATTGGAACAAAAGGCTGATATGCCGCTGTCAAATATTGGGGAGGCAACACCAACTTGTGGCTATGCGCAGTAGAGCATTCCAGGACACAGATCAAGGAATGGAGTTGCAATTCAGGAGGGTTTTGAACGCAACCACTGTCGTAGCGCTCACAACACGTTCTAGTAGAGGGTTCCCGGCTTTGCAGATCCTTAAATGCGCCAATACTGGCAAGAGTGACCAGATTCTGCATATATGGTTTGGGAGCCTCAGAATTATAAACACCGAAACTAGATTGTTTCTGTCTACGGTATTCTAGGGCAAAAAAATTTACTTCATGAAGCCTCCTAAAGTAAGGCATCGCACTCAACCCACGAACCGTTTTCGTCGCACAGAGCTAATTCGTTTCTAAGATAAATTTGTTCTTCTGTAAACTAGGTGACCAGACATGGATCCATCGCTCGAGGTGAGAATGAATTACACTGTTGTTCAGGTTTCTGAAAAAAGCTTTTTCGAATTCCCCAGAAGTACGCTTCAGAGAGGTTAGTGCACTATTAGTTTTCGTGGTGTTTGCCACCGTATTATAACTTGAGAGGTTGTGCGGCATGGCAGTGCCAAGGGCTTCTTCACAGTTCGTAACCTGGGGCGGTACTTTGACGAGAGAGTAAAGAAGGACATGCTTATGTCTGACATGCATAACTTCGCACCTGTCGACAATGAATACGGTGAGGTTCGTTTTAGACCACTGGTAATAACCGCCCAGGTTAGACTTTGATACCATAATCAAACAGCATTTAGGGAGTTGATACTACATGCAGCAGGTCATAGATGAGAATGTATAGCAGTAACGATCCCATAATGGAGCCCTGTGGGACTTCACTAAGGCTGAGCCTAGCTGAGGATAGAGGATCCTACCGTACTCGGTATGAACGGCATAGTAGAATTCAGGTCAACGGGGAAGGCTATCCCTGACATTGCAATGGTGAAACTTGTCGAGTAAAGCAGGATAATTCACACGACCGAGAGCCTTGATAAAGTCAGGCATAACAGCATCAATCTCTTCGCCATTTACGGTAGCAGAGGTCTACTGATCCACTAGTAGTAGATTCGTGGTGTTTGAGCGGCCGCGGAAGAAACCGTGTCGCCAACTGTTGGAGAAAGCGTTTGATGATGAATATCTAGATAGTCGTAGACTAACGCTACGATGGCCTTAGATACAGGATAGGAGGCAGTCGGACGATAGTTGCAAGATTGTTTGCGCTGCCCACCTTTTAACACAGTGGTGACATACACCGATTTCCAGCTTCCGGGTGTCATGTCCATTGCAACAAAATGCATAAGCAGTGTAGTTAACGGAACGGTTGACTCTCCCACCCAATGAGGAAGGGCTGAATGGTATATGCAGTCTGGTTCAAGAGAAGAGGTTAACCTTCCGACGTTTCATTAGCACAGAAACCGCTGTGATATCTATCGTGGAAACTCCACCACAATTTTCGACGTTTTCCTATGGAGCAGTTTAGGCAAGCTTCTGCAAACACAGTGCTATAGAGTTCAGCCAGAAATGCAGAAGCCTCATTATTTGAGCTCATAATCCCTTGTGGGCCGGTTAACCTCTGCACGCCAGCCTTCGCTTTACGGGTTTTTGCGACAACTGTATACAGGCATTTTGGGTTCGTTGACAAAGCGGCGAGTTAAAAGTCATTGGAAATCCAGTTTTTCTTCTCTGTTCAGTGTGGCGCACTGCCATTGAAGTCGCACACAGAGATGCTCGTCATCTACGTCCTTTGATGTTTTAAACCGGACCCACGCTAGACGTTTGGCGTGAATCAACTCTGACGTTCGTACCGCAACTGCTCTTGCGGTTTTTGGTGGGTCATGTAGCAGAGTGGTGCTGAATAAACTGTGGTTTCGCGAATGTTATTGGTGAAGTGGTCGCATATTTCATCAGCAGATATAGATTAGATAAACTCACCCTATAAAACACCAACAAGATACGCATTGAACGTATCCGTCCCAATAATTTGGAAGATTCCTCAAGCAAAGTTAACTTTGGGAGTGAACTTAGCATTACAGATAAGGTCGAAGTTTATTACGGCGTGATCGTCCAAGACAAACAAAGCGTTTGTCACCAGGTTGTCTAGTGTTAATTCCTCAATAGTGGAGAAGCGCGGTCCTCGTGTTATATTGTACAAGTAGTCACATGCTCAGTGAGGCCTGCACCTCCAACTGCAGGTGGAAAGATTGTACGAATAGGACTTGAGCTCAATTTGCGGCAGGTTAACATCACCCATTATTAGGATGTGCGAGTATCCCAGGGGGATCCAGTTGAGTCCGGAAGGAATTGCGTTGTCACGTCCGGAGGAAGGGAAGAGACAGCGATAAATTACGCCACCTAACAATCTTCAGGGTTTGGCACTGTAATAGAGCACTAGGCTGATTCTGTAGTATTAGTGAGCATTGGATGAGACAGGGCACTAGTCCGGAGGGAGTCTGAGGCATAAAGGGCAACACCACCTCTACCCATTGTTCTGTCACATCGAAAGAGGAGCGGACCTGCTGCATCAAGTTCGGGATCATGATTGTTTGCAGGGAAGCCACGATTCAGTAATCCCGACAATAGATAAATCATAAGCGAGGTGAACAGCATGGAGTTTGGCTAGTTTATCGGTCAGATTTAGTCCTCTCCATTTTTGCTCATTCCCGGTTAAATTGGGGCACCACCGAAGTGACGCCGTTTTAAAGTCGCTAAGAAAACCCTCTCAGTTTCTAGACTAGCTATAAGGGAAATACTTACCGGCCGCGGTTTGTTTACGTGTGTCAAATCAGGTTTCCCCACTGGAAGGATAACAGAAATGGAACACTGAGGTTTACTTTGCAACTGAACACAGGCAGCAAGCCAAAGTTTGCGGCCAAGCCCATCGGGTAGCTAAAGGGACAAATCAGGGCACTCTGAAATGCTTTGTATTACTACGAAGTCAGAGAAAGTGCAGAGTTTAGTTTTAACGACAGTCAAGCTAATATCTACTTAACGCGGTGGTGATTGGACTCTGACAAAAAGTGATGCATATGGTCTTTTTAGACCTCTTGGTTTAGGTTAGGGAGAGGTTATCACACCTTGAGTAGGATCACACTTGCCGGCGCTGGCAGCCAAATTACAAAGCATGCTGCTTTCGCGTGCTGGCTGTCGAATTACTGGTAGGGCCTACCTGACCAGCATATAGCTGCCTGGAGAATTGACGACTATCGCAGTTGAGTTGGATGCAATCCAGATTGATTACCCTTGGCGCATGGTAGGGCTTCGAAGACATTGAAGCAAGAAGTAGGGAATCAGACATTACAGCCAAACCATCGTAACACATGGTCTTTTACGCGGACAAAATTAGTAAACGAGCTACAAGCAGGTTGTCTGATCATTGTGTACTGTGTGCGAGCAATGGTAGGTAGGGCTAGTGAATAAAGCTAATAGATTCTAATTGCTATGCCATAGATAAGGAACTACGGTGAGAGAGGGAAACGGAGAATACTTGTCCACGATCAAATATCTGCTCTATAGAAACAAGAGTAAGGGATCAACAACGTCTTCAAATTCGAATCGTGCTAATCAAGTCGTATACAACAGCTTGTAGAAAGATATAGTCGCCATTGAGCATTTCCAGCGTGTAGCCACGAAAAGGGTCACTGGCTTCGCAACATATCTTCTACAAGTTCTCTGTTGAAATTCTTGATCTTTATTCACTTGGGTTCCGAAAACTTCGCGATGGGCTGACCCACACACACTCTTTCGTTAGCACGGCTATTTCCTACCTAAGTAAATGAAAACAGTCAAAGGGTTCATAACAAGAAGCTCTACAGTTTCCGATTTTGGGCCAGTTCTTTCAATGAAGGACTATCAGTCGTTGGGACTACCTTTCATTAGAGGGTGTTAGTTGCTCTTCTTTAATGGCCACCCTGCAACAATTCACTCATCTGGCTGCTTCCTGAATGCGTCAGCTGACGGTGCCAAGATGATGGTCACCGATAGTGCATTCCCTGTGGAATAGATGTGGACAGTAAAACTATGTTGTCTATATAGGGGGATATCACGTGGTATAATAACCTTGTATTTATGGCCCCTCAGACTTTTTATATTGACGACAATAAGAAGGCTTTTGTTTATATGTGTCGGGAAGCGTAGAATTTTGTGTTTTAGTAAGAGATCGCATCGTAATTGTCTATAGTCTAAGGAAGACAGCTCCAGTTTTGATAGTCGGCTCTCGTACGGCAAGGAAAATAGACCTTCAACCTTCTTAGTGGCTGTCCTTTGAACAGCCCCTAGAGCGGTTGCGTCTTTCTTCCAGTACGGTGCACATGCCCGTATGTTAACCTCCAGCATTGTCCCCACTGTTGTGTCGTAGATGCGTGAGGAAGCATCGGTTGGGAGACTCGTGGGAACCCTACTGAACGTTGGTAGCTTGCTACTGGCTTTCCTTATCAACTAAGCGAGGGGTCCGATGTAACAACGATATCTAGGTTGCGCTTTTGGCAGGCAGTGACTAGGCTAGTGCCACCAATGTGATATGTTCAAACACTGTGAAGGAGAACGCGCGAAATCCTTGACTTAGACGTGTTGAATGGCAATTGATTCACCGCGAGTCATAGATGCAAAGCATCCGTCATCATCATGGACAGAAAAATATCAGTGGTTCTCATTGATGCTTAACTGCCACACGACCACGGAGAAAAAAATACTGTGCAGGAAGAAGGTAGGCCACAGGAATAGACCTAACTACTAAAAAATAGCTACGTCTACATTGAAACATTCAACATCAAGGCGCCTAAACTTTGCATACACAACCTGGCTGTAAGGACGCAGGGCACCCAGGTCTCTGGAAACCGTCTGCGTATTCGACGTTGTGTAAAACGCACCAAAGTTCCGTACCCTCAGTATACATCATATCAAGAGAGTTGTTTAAACCTGGGGGGTCAATAGCGTCGACGAAGAATAATAGGGGAATATGTGTAGAGCCCTGTGGCACACCAGTTTTGGAGCTAAATAGCCCGGATGGCACGCCATTGATTACATTTGTGAATGTTCGGCAGAGCAGGTAGTGTTTGGACCACCAAATACCCCACTGTATAAGCCCAGATTATTCATTTTATCCAACAGCGTACTGTGACTAACACATACTCCGTCTTCAACAGCCGCTTTTCAGATCAGCAAGGCTGTATGGATGTAGAAACATACAAGCTGACTGGATGCAAACCACCTGAAGCTTCAGCCCTGACCCCGTGTAGAAATATCTGAGTGGTCAAATTATTAAATTTTCAGCTGGCGTTTTTCTGTATTTCACAGCACTCCTTCGATTTCACTCGAATGTGTTGTGTGCTCCATGCCTGTCTCCCAACGACCCATGTATATCAGCTGTGAACAGCCCATAGACCTTCTCTCGTGTTAAGAACCACACGGTCATAGCAGGTTGTAGGGTTTATATAAGACTTCTACTCGTGTATGCCAACCAGGTAGTGTATACGGGTTTTAAAAGAGATATCGGCTGTTGAGCTTGTGCAGTGCGGCTACCTAACTAGCTACAAACCCAAGTAATGTCGAGTTCGAATCTCGACTTGAAATTCTCGAACCGTATCTGTCTGAATTTTGACGTTTCTTCTGTGATTTAATTTTCATACACATCATTTTTAAGGTAGATCTGATCGAACGGTTCTTCATTGTGACGAATGTAACACTTGGACGAAGACACGCTGGTTATTGAACACTGAAACAGCTCTTTTCTGAAGTCGTGGTGCACATCTACATATCCTCCAAAGCAATCCTAGATTTTTATTCACTTGGAAAAGACTGGTGCCCTTACGTCGTTCGTGGTGGTTACTGTGATCTGCAATAGTGGCGTTAAACTTTTATCTCAGTTAATGCTTCACAGAATAACAGACGCCCGATTAACACCGAACAAGACAAAACAATTACTTGCGAGTACCTGGGCTTCTCTGCCTTGAAATCTGGTATTTATCATTGAAATAAAAGTTAGCTGATAAGGCCTCGGTAAGTTAGTCTTCGGTGTAGACCGCAAGAATCAAACCCCTCTAACCAAGCGCTTCAGCGTATGAGAAGAGGCCGTACCAGCCTGCAAATTGCTATCCGAGTCAGATCAATCTTGCCCCTCTACCTAGGGAGCTTTTAACGTGGAATATCAAGAGAAAATACGCTTAACGTCCGCTCAGTAAGCTTAGTACGTTTACAATCCATGTGGTCCCACTCTCGAACAACGTTCCAGGAGAGTTGCTGCAGCTTCGACAATTGACGCGTTCAAAAACAGAGCAGGCGAACATCTCGGAAAAACTCCATATTTTCATTCAACCTACTTTTCCGAAAAATTCCCGACAGGAAAATCACTCGGTGTAAATAGAATTACACAGATTGGTATAGCTGGCGTGTCATGATATGTCTGTTTGTATGTTTTGTCTGACGAGTGTTTTCCCATCTGTGTGTGTTTTTGGTAGGTGCACGTGTTGAGCGTCTTTGCGATTGCTCTACCCAGAAAAAACGGACTTCTATTGCATGTCGTTTTTTCGAATCTACTAACAAGTCAACTCCGTGTTGATGCCCCTGTTTGACGCTTTCGTAGCCGCCCCCTTTAACCTGACTGTTGCAATGACCTGGCTGGCAGACGTTTGACCCTCGCCCACTAACAATTAACAACGCCTTTCATGGGGAGTGGTCAAAATGTAGCCCTAAAGTGTATCGAGCCGAAGAAGCAGTGTGGTTTGTAAACAAACCACACAGGTCCAGCAAATGTTGGACGTGCGAAAAGTAGTTAGTTGTGACCTGGTCTGGGAACAACGGTAGTGCCCAGTGGGATAAACGAAACGAACGAGACAGGGGCTCCATCCAACTCGGCGTTACTCAAATCTGCGCCAAGCAAAAAGTGCGTGGAATCGCTTTGTCCACTAAGCCGCACCTGGAAAAGTGTAAACGAGACGACCTTGAAAAATGAAATTAAAGTCGAATCGTGGAGAGACGGGTAAATACTCACTGAGTGCAATTAGTTACACATCCGAAGCTGGTTGTTCTGGTTTTACATTCGGCTTGCTGTAGCAGATGTACACAGTAGCCTGTATGCATGATAGAGAGACGAGGATAAACGGTTGCAGCCGGGATCCTTTGAGAAGCTTCGTGCTCAATGTTCACTACACTGTCCCTCGCCGAAGCCCTCCTTCCGTACCATTTGGATTCGAATCAGTAACGGGTCGGAGACTTTCCTGGATCGTATAGGATAACGCTTTCGATGTTTCACCCCACGTTCGCTGAGCTACCTCCTAGCAACAACTTGAAAGTCAACACATACAAGGCGCAGTTGAAACCAGCAAGGACGTGTGGTTGGACTTCGAACCGTATAGCGGAGCGTACCACCAGGAGTGCTGGTCGTAGACCATGATTTCTCCAGTCATCGTGAATGAAAAATCCTTTCACTACGTACCCCGCTTTCTTACCTCAGTACGTGCTGCAAATATGAAATCACCGATATCTGGATTTCTGACTCGTACATGTTTGTTTTACCTAGCTGGCATCTGACAACGTCCTTAGCGTTGCGACTTTCAAAGTTCTCTATGGCCGATGGTGGTTCCGTTTTTTCCGTGTGACAGTGGCTGTCCGTTAATATATGAGTGCAGGAACAATGTAGATACGAACATGCGAAAATTCAGAATGGATTCATCATATCGGTAATTGATCCTACTATTTTATTTTCAAGACGTGGATTACATGGCAGCTTCCAGGGCGATTCTTGATAAACGTGAGTTTTACACATTCTCACATTTCCGGGTGCGTCTGCAGAGATACACGAAGGATGTCGATGTTACTTATCTACGTTTGGGATCTCCGAGCAAAATGAGTTGTTTCACGGAGGTGTTCAGGAGTATCTTCCAGGTGTCAGGTGTGATGAACGAAATGATGCATACTTCATGTGACAAACGGCTTCAATCATTGAACTGGACGTCAGCAACTCATGAGAGACAACGCCTATATCCCGCGCTGCCTGGAAATATTTACTTCGTATCGAATTTTGTGCTTGTGTGCTCCAGTGATTTCGCTGGTCCAGCTGTGCGACTCAACATTGGGTACTGCTTGCTTCACTCGTAGGGTAGGACAATTTGATGGAGCAATTCAATTGTTTAAGCATGAATTATTGTTCGATGCCGTTCAATTAGTAGGTCACTACCAGAATTTAGTCGTACGTCACGACAAAACTGGTTCAAACGTCAAGTGTTTCATTAGGTTAAAATAACTAGATACCTCATATGTGAGACTGATCTCTTCCAACACGTATCCGCAGGCCAAACGAGCAACACGACCAACAGTCTCATTGGTGCTTTTCACAGTCTCATTAAGGTCTTTGCTGTACACTTTGTCAGTGGTATCAGCAAATCCACCTTGACTTCCACATTAGCTCCACAACGATGTTTATAATTCCGGTAGCAATGAATGACTATTAATTGAGAGCATAACCAAGAAAATGTCAATGTCGTGCTTGCTTTCGGAACACAATACTACGTTGAACAATAGTTGTTGCGGTATATTGCTTTCGCGGCTTCATAAAAAGCCTAGCTCTCATGACCCAACAACGGAAGGAAAGTCAAATTCTCCTGCTGAATTTTACTCAAATATCAATAAAGTGATATACACCCACTTCCATAGCTTCAGACTTCATTTTAGCTGAACATCAATTTTGCGATTTAAATTAATTTCACGGTTTCTTTAAATCTACCACTAGTTTGTTGTAGTGAGCAGCGAAGTAGAAGCGTCGGGGAACAGCATTTCACTAAAGGACGGGGCACAACAAAAATCTGGAATGGTAAAGAAACCAACAGGTATGAGTCAGAGGCCCAGTAATTCATGCACACAACTTACGCAATCGAAAACTCACATGGCGTTTATCAAACGAAAGCAAAATACCTCATATTATGGCAACAGGCAAACCGAAATTTCTGGCTCCGTGTAAACGTTACACTCACTTTGTGCATTGCGGAAACCACAGGGGAAAACGTTCCTCAGGAGCAGAAACTCCAATGATAAACATGTGAAAGAAGATAAAAGAAACGTGTGTGAGTCAAACACCCAGTCAGATAAGAACGCGACGGAAACAATCGAGAAATAAAATCGCGTAGAAAGCACTCAGCGTTACATTGTATGTGGTTGAAGTTGTAGGCATTTCTTGCTAACGCCTCTGCAACATTAGCCCTTCCAGCAAGTTTTAAACAGATTGAAGGCTAAGGGCCCAAGTCAGTCGGATCCAGTGAGTTTGTACGTTTCAATGTCCGGTGGTTACCTCGTGACCTGGAAGGCAGTCATTGAAAAAAGGGCTCAGCACCGCTCTTGAGGGTTATAGAAAGTGCCAAGACCAGTAAAGTAATAGTCTAACAGAACAGTGAATCAATAATCTAACAGTTTCTTAAGTAGGTGGGGATCCGATAGCATTTTGAAACGATCCTCAGAAGAGCAGCTAACAGCCTCTTTTGCAAGGTCGCTCCAATGGTTGATAACTCTATAAAAGAACTATTGCCTAAGGAAGGCCCGGGGTTGATGTCTATAAAGCTTCTTGTCGTGACCCCTTAGACTCTTCTCACCTACTATGGTAGAGAATTGCTGCATCAGCCATGCGCTGAAGAAAAAGTATGTAAGAATTAGGTCATCGCGGAGTCTTCGAAACTCAAGTGGATTAAGATCAAGAACTTTGAGGCGAGACTCGCAGGAGCGATGCTGCAAGCCAGGGACCATTTTAGTGGCTACTCGCTGGACACGATAAATGGCGAGTATGTCATTCTTCAAACCGGTGTAAACGACTTGCTTAGCATACTCGAATAATGGTCTTACATAGACTCCGTAAGGCGTTTAAGAGGCGTATCTGTCTATGCGGGGAAGGCTCTTTTATCATCCCCAGATTCACAAACCCCCTTTTGGCGGACATCTGGTGGTAACAAGTGATGGATAAGCCAGTCTACAGCCAAATCTCCGGGTCCTTTTCAAAGTCAGGGTTCGCGAAATCTATTACACTTTGTGCACTCTGTATTATGAATCGGTTCACGGAGTCGCCTCTGAATGACATACGTGCACACTTGCTGTCGTTTAAAGTGAGATTCCAGCCATCTCACCAGCACTTAATACCGTCAAGGCTAATCGCAGTGCGCTGGGAGCACACGAGTTCTAGGATTTTAAATCATTGGCATAAAGGAGATGCTGTTATAAATAAGACCGGGGAGATCATTAGTGTTTGTCAGAAGCAACAGTGGCCGAAGTACAGATGCTTGAGGAACTCCCGCGGAGACCGGAGAAGGAGAAAAGGCCTGTATCGGCTTTCACTCTGAAAGACCTGTTCCAAAAAATGAAGTAATCCAACGCAGAACATCTCCTTGGATCCCATCAACCTCTATCTTATGTGCAAGAGAACTGTGTGGGACACGGTCAAACGCCTTCGTTGTGCGTGACCGACCAGGAAGAAAGCCATGTCGAGTAGGAGAAAAGGTTACTCGAGAAGATATGCATGATGGCGGATTTTAACAGACGCCCCATTATCTTGCATGTGATGCGGGTAAGGCTGATCGACCGACAACTAGCGGGAGAACGCCGGTCGTCTGCCTTGAAAATAAGTGGCAGTGGCCTCTTTCCATGTCTTTTGAAGGGCGCCGGTCCGAAGTGTTTGGTTAGGCAGATTTCGTAGGAGCACCGCCAAACCGTGGGCCACTTCTCTGAGAATCCGGAGCTTGATCACGTCCGGTCCCATGGCACTATGCGGATTGATCTTAAACAAGAGATCCCGAAAGTCGGGTACAGAGTAGTCAACTGACAGGAGCGAGTATTGGAATTGTCTCCGCGTTAGTATTGGATGCCAGTTTGCGGGTCTGCACTGTTGAATGTTGACTGGTATTCTTTGAGCACCTCGGCAACCACTTGAGGGTTGGAGTGGGTCTCCCTGTCGGGAAGTCGTAGAGAAGTTGTTGGCGACGTATATGCTTGAAGAAGAAAGTTCTATTCTCGCGAGCTGTCAGTAGGATTCTTGACTGTACCTATTGGGTGTGTTGTCGGATTTCCCGCTTACACCTGGTTCGTACAGAGCAACAGGCTTCTAGATCCTCTGGCTTATACGCTAGCTTCTGCTTAGAGAATAGACGAGAACGTGCTTCAAGTCGACGCATGTTCCGCAGAAGCAGTGCACTGCAGAACTTCCATCATGCTCGAGGAACAAATGCCTGATCACTTTCGTGAACGGCAGCATTAAAAGAAAGGTAGTTTAAGTTCACTGAGTCAGATGTAAGGCTGAGTGTAATTAATTACGTCTCTAGCGCGTTACGGTCTGATTTCTGGAAAAACACCTTGCACCCAGTAGCAGATGGAGTCAAAGGCTGGTAGCATGTGGTCACTATGCCCCAGCAGTGGCTTGATGACCACTCTCTCTGCCAAGTAGGCTTCATTCGTGGTAATCATATCAAGCATGGAGGGTGCTTGTACTTGACAGTGCTTTGTAAGTAGTTCGAAATGTTGTGCCCAGGCTTCCTCATGGATCAACACCGTCAAGGGCTTCGAGAATCCACAGTCAGAGACCTCATGAGAAGCAGCTGCAGAGTTGAGTTTGGGTGCGTTGAAGTCACACAAAATAAGATTGGAGAAACGCTGGGTGGACATGAGACGTTCTATAGCGGCAAGAATGGCCCCTCACCAGATGCGCTCCACGATGGCGAGCGGTACGCAACACCGACGAACAGGGTGTCGCGACTACGAAGCTGGAGTTTGATCTCGAGTGCGTCGCATTCTTCTGAGAAGGTAAATTCCCTTACGATGGTTGGCACCGGGAGCTTCTGACTCACGAAGACGGCACAGCCTCCCACGTTTCTACGGGAGAAGTCCGTTCGGCACAAAGGGTTACCAGAAAAATGCAGTTTACTATTACTGGCATCCGCGGAAGGTCAGGTCTTCGGTAAAACACAAATATGAGGGTTAGTGTCGTGCACCTACTGTCTGATATCAGGTAGTTTCTTCAGAAGGCTAGGAGAGTTAGTGTCACGTACTTGCAGGCCACTTCTTTGTTTGACCGGGTGCAAGAAGAAACGAAAGAGCTTGAAAAAGCAATCTCAGTAGTGAGGAGGGGTACGTAACCTGTGGTATAGTTTCGTGAGTCCCCTTGGGGGAGGGTAGCGGCCGTTTCGTCAAAGCCTGAACGTATGTGGGTGTCCCTGTGGTAGGCTTCGTCCGTTTCGGGTAGCCCAACATCAATGTCCCTCGAACCGTCCCCACTTTCGGAATTTCTGGAGGGTGATTTGCAGTTCTGCATCCTTGAAAATTTAGGCGGGGATTTGGATTAGAAGAGAACTTAAGACGAAATGACCCCGATACAACCGAGAGGATAGCCGCTGAAATCAGCCAGTTATGGGCCATTTTAGATGCAGGGGATGACCCCAGCACATCCATTGGGTTAGAAATCTTGGAAATAAAATAGGTTTTGACGAAACGCTTCTGGGGTGGAATGATTGGGGTTGCAGGAGAAGAAGGGCGGTCTGTAACATCGTTGGGGTCTGCCCTACGAGACCCTTGCATCTCCGCGGGCGGCTTATCTTCTAATGGAATGGAGGCAGTAACCTCTGATGTGGGTGCCTGGGTTGGTTTATTTGGAGACACCGGTCCCCTCTTCAGAGCAGGGTTAAAGATTTCCACGTTAGTTTGCAGTTTGCGGGTAGCCTTGATGCGCGTCATTGTTTTAGAAAGCTGACAGCGCTGCTGTCGATCTTCCAGTGAGCGATCAAGCGACACTCTCCTTAGATTTGAGTGGCTTTTCTCTAGTTTGGCCGCCTTGCTAAATACTTTCTGTGTGCCAATCTTCACGAATAGCGTCACAAGGAGTCCCAGTGACTTCTTCTCAGCTTTGGAGCTAAATCTGCCGGCGGAAACCATGTTTAACTCTGGATGGAGAAAGTGTTTACTGCCACTCAGGCTTGTTTTCCTCTAGAGGACGTGACAAGGGATCGTCTCCAAAAACAAGCCTCTTCTGCCGAAGTGTCCTGTCCCTCAAGCTCGTCGCGACTTCCTCATTTTAAACTGTAGACACAGCCATTGCCTTTTGATCAACCGCCACACCTAAAAAGGCGAGGGCAATATACGCATTCAACGAACTCACTTCCGACTGCATTTCATTTTTGTGTTCTAGCAAGAGCTTTTTACACCGTGGCTACCTGCAGTGCACTCACATTTTTAGACGTCATGAAGCTACACCCGTACTTATCTGGTTTCCGCGCACTCGGGATGGCCAGCAGAATGTCCAACACGGCTGTGGATGAGGTGTAGTTTTTCCGAAAAAGACAGCACATGCAGATAGATGGTGTTTTTGAAAAAACGAACATTGCGTGCTTACCTTCCAGGAGGCCGGTACACTCAAAAGGGTAGGCACGTCTGGCACTGGATACCATTTTGGATAAACATACGGCAGCCGAAAAGACCACAAACACTCGATACTTCCGACGCACCAGTGCTGCTGAATCCCGTGCGTCACTGTTTTATGGTCTATGAGAAAATACGGCGGATGTTAACGAAAAGGAAACACGAAGCTAAGAAACAAAACGAATTCTATGAACCTAGATAGTACAATACGTAATGAGTTGTTTTGTTATTCGATAACGAATACCAACGGTGGTATATAATGTTTTGGTGCGCTGGGCATGAAAACAGCAAAAATATGGATAGACAATGGCAGGGAGAGAAGTCAAACCAAATTTCTAGTTATCCGCACACCAAAAGTTCCCTTCAACGGAATTCAACAGTTTCCGGTGCTGAAACATGCAACAATATTGCAGCAGATTGAGCAATTTAAAAGCCACGATTATTTCAACGATTGTATACATGTTTTCGGTCTACCGGTGGGATTGACCCATGTAACACACAGCCCCCCGAGATATGCCGGTATCTCACGGGTTTCGACAGGTTATGAGGGAAATCTTAAAACAAGTATTTCATGGAATAAACATCCTAGAAGTAAAGGTCCATCAACTCCACTCAGAAATTTGGAATATTGCCTTCAGCACACCTAATGACATCTGTTTAAATGAAGTCGCAAATCCAGACATCTTTAATTGCTAATGTGTCGAGCTCGCTGGGGTAAGTGTGGCGGAAGTTGGATAGTTTTGCTCTCCCCTAACAGTACGTGAAAAATTGGCCTTGTTGTACATTCTAATATGCCACTTACGAAGAGTGCTCACAGGTGGTTTCTGTAATTTAATTCTATGTTAACTATCCACGGAGATATGGGATTTCAAACAGGCTCATAAAACTTGTATTATTATGGTTCGTATTCGAACATTGTACAGGTTCATGAAGTGATATTCAGGTTACGCAGTATGAACAATCAAATGTCTGTAGTATGATCGCAGTGCCGAGTAGAAATAATGTAAGATTGTTGTTTCACTTTAACTTACGGAGATATGGAATTTCAAACACACCCATGAAATATGTATTTCAAGCACCCAGTTGCAGTGCGTGGAATATCTAAAGTAGCCATTCATCGGTACCAGAAACAGCTACTTCAACAGATGCCTCGTTGCTGCAGTCCGAGGTTCTCAATGTGGGACCACCTTCGGGGTTGTCCTGAACCAGAACTGAAAAGTAATGTGATGAATTATTTTCCCATTCCTAGGTGAACCCTGCCGAGCAGATGTGCCACATGTGTTGACGGATGGTCCTGCTGAAATGGTACCAGTCGCCGGCACGTCCATAACGGTACTGGTGAAACGTCCAGTTGCATGCAAACGTACTTTAAGTGAGCGCAGAACAGTAACTGGAAAACCTCTTTTCAGGACACTTGCAGTGGATCGACACGAAGGGAATATTTGGCATTTTCTTCTCAACGTTCACACACGTGGATAATCCGTCAGTCACTGTTCCTTGGAGTACTGCGAATGCGCCAACCAACTTTTCCTCGTGAACCAATAACGTCGGTGGGCACTCCGTGAGACAGCCCTGAGAAGTACATTGGCACCGGTATTTACATACACTTCGGGTTAGCGGAGGCGTTACTGCGCAATCTCTCACTGCCCGGCAATATTGTCTGCACTAGCGCCCAGTTGCAGTTGCACGTTGACGGCGTATCTCCTTTCAACGCGTTACAAGCACGCGTGGCTTATGTTAGGATGCACTGTTCATTGTGGGCATCTCTTGTGGGTCATCGAAACCATTCGGTGTAGCAGAGTTTCTGGTGGACTGCATTATCGAACTCCGGCATTTATTGCGGGAAGATATGAAGTGCACGTCGGAGCGCACAAGACAGTGCGGCCTGCGAAGAGTTAACTGTGATACTCCTGCTCGGTGTTTCCTTAGGCAGGTCGAAGAGCATTCGGGCTACTTCGGATGTGATAAGTGCACACATGAAGAAATTCGTGTTGCACGTCCACTCACATTCCCATCATCCCATTCTCCGCTGCGGACACATGAAAGCCCCATTTGTCAGAGCAATCCGGTTCATCAGATCGGGGAATCCCATTTCCGTCATATTCCCACTGACATGGTGTCCACTTTCTTACTGGACTACATGCTTCGATATAATGAAGCGGAGATTGAATCTTTGGCTATCCAGTCCCGTTGACCACAGCCCTTGTCTAAGTGTGAACAGTATCACGTAGATATGAGGACGTATTTTTCGCTTACAACCTGCTATCCCATGTGAATTCCCTCGACATTGTCGACGTTTAACGGACGCTGAAAGATCGAAAGACATCAAATTCTGCCAGTTTCTGTTGTACATAGAAACATTACTTCTACTAGGCATACTTTGTCTCTGAAAATATCATAAGTTATCGGAATCGATCATACATGTATGATCTTCCACGAGGACGCTGAGCAACGCGTAGCGATAAACCAATGATCCCAAGGATTCAAAACAAGATTGGATCGTAATGCCACGGTACTACTGAACAAATTATCAAAGTGAATATTTAGACAACCCCAACAGTTTCGATCGACAGATCGTTTCCAGGGAATGGGTTGCAATTTACTGCTGAACGGGCTAAATATGAACTATAATTACATAATAAGGCATTCATACCCAAAAGAGCTCTTCCGAGCAGTCAATAGGTTTAAAACAATGGGGATGAGCCGAGCTCCCAAAAAGAGGGTGCACGCACCACTCAAGTAAAGTAGAATGACCGACAATTGACTATTCGCACGACCATCAAATTGACGTGACAAAACAAAATAATCTAGGTCAAGGTCCAATTAACGTCCACAAACAGGGGATGTTGAATGCAGAGGGGTGAATATTTGGAGGAATAGGGTTGGGTCGGATGTTCACATGATTTTGGTTCATATTTTGTGTCACCCTACTCCGCATCTAACCTATTTTGATTTCGTCACCCAGTTAATTGTTTATTTTCGTGACTTCAGCCGCCCTTATGATGTCCTCTCTCATACATCATGAATTGGCCGTTACTGCTTACTGGACTAGAACAAGTAACAGACGGGCGGCCTGGGAATTGCTGTTGATGGAGGTAGTCCAAGGCAATGTCTCATCACCTATTCTCGATCGTATACTTCACTAAAGATGCCATCTCCATTCAACAAAGGTACGCCCATATTTCCTCTGAAGAATTTCTCGTGCACATGCGACGTTGGTTCAGGAATGCGCGCGACCAAGCCCGCGATCGCAAAAAGCGTACTGTGAAGAACTTCAAACCGAAAAATGTAGACTTGGATATTGAGTCGTTCGCTAACGATTCAAGTTCACACCGAGCTACGCGTAATATGTTGTTCCAGCAAATGCCTCTCAATATTCAACGACAGAGATAAGCTATCCTCGGAACGGTTAACGAGAAGGCGCTCGTAGGAACTCGAATGTGAAAATCCTCAGACATCAAAGAAAGAAAGTGCCCGCACAACAAATTGACAACCAGGCACCGATCAACAGTGGTGGACGATAAAACGGGTTGAGCTCACTCAAACAAATGTTCATTGGTTTGGTCAGAGCAAAACGACTGCCCATGCATCGAGAAACGACGGGAATTATAAGTTACTCAAGGAAAAATACGAAAGAAAAATATCTAATTTTGGCATTTAGAAGTTTACAGGGCTCGGACTAAATAGGGGTAAGGGAAACGGTCAAAGTAGGTGGTGTACGAACAAGGATGAGTAATGTATTTTATTTGGGGAAGAGAGAAAAGCGTAGGGCCACCTTTTAACATCAAACAAATCTCAGCAATCTCAAAATAATGCATCAAATCGTAAGCATATCAACATTGGATACTGATTAGCGGAGTGAGAGTTTTTGCTTATATCATTTGTGAAAATAAACACAAGCTCACGGGATGTACTGTGAACGTGGTAAATACTGCAACGTGCACGCGACGCGCACCCGCCTATGAGCGTGAGTTTGTTAAGAACCCTCTTAAACAGTGCGTTAGGTTACTTCTTTAAATCACGGATGGTTCGGGAATAATAATAATAATAATAATAATAATAATAATAATAATAATAATAATAATAATAATAATAATAATATTAGTAATAATAATAATGGTATAGGTCTCGACGCATTTGTGAGAAACGCGCTCAGGAGAGCGTGATCAGCGTACAGAGTTTTAAGCATATACACATTTGACCATCAAATTTTTCAATTGTGCAATGAGTTAGCTATGTGAATAATGCAACAAAACAGACATTATATGACGGGAAGATACAATTTTGGAAAGAAAACTTCTGGCTACATACTTCTGAGGCGATAGTACTTGGGATCTGCAAAATTCGATAAGATAGTTGATTTGTTACTTTAATTGGGACTCCACAAGATGACCACCGGCCTAATGCTGAAGGTGGTGCCAAAAAAGAAGCGCTTGGAGGATGGAGGGAATGTATTGGAGAAGAGTTTGATCATTATTCCATGAAGACAGTCCAGGGAAAATGTGCGGAAATTTCTTTCATGATGGGGGGAGGTGGTGACGCATATACTTCTGCAGGTAACGCCTGGATCTCTCGTGTTGTTCTACTTTTTACACACATTTGCTGCAGTCTGATTGCTGCACTCCGTTTATTACATATTTCCTCTGCATTCATGTCCGGATTTTCCCAAAATGTACAACGAAGAGTGGTGCAGTGACTTCAATTTCGATGGATGCATATATATGTTTTTGATGTGCACTTGTAAACCATAAAATGAATTTTCCACGTTTACGGATGTATTGTAATATACTTCATGGGCGGCGTCAGTAATCCTCAAACACGTAACGGAGATGGTAGGGAAACAGTTTTTAGAGAAAATCGATGTTTGCGAACCGTGTTAAGAGGTTCGCTCGCGTGCTTTTTCTATACTGCGCCGTAGCCCGCGCGAGTCCTGCGCAGGGCCCGCACCATTTTACTACTTGGAGAGCCTCCATGTTGTCCGAAAGTTGGTCCGCGGTGAGAACAGCAAGCTTGCGTAATAGGCAAATAGTACAGTGTTCCCTGAATGTCCACGATAGAAGGAGAAGAATGTTCAGATGTAGTTTTGCTTTTAGCGCGCGCAACGGAAATGTAGAAGGTTTCCAGATGGGAGCGTATTTCCTTTCGCTCCTACGAAAAAACGAACTGGTGTACAGTGTAAAATGCAGGTCAGCCGCTTCCCCTCTGACTATCCGTGGACCTGGTTCGACGCGATGAGGGGCACCGGGGAACAGCGTTTATTCGAAGTAGGGGGTCCAACAAAAGTCCTGTAAAAGGAAACATGGACAAGCGTGAGCCAAAGGCCCAGTAAGCCATGCACACGACTTACGCAAACGCAAACCAAAGCGGCACAGACAACACAGCAGCACGCCCCGTGACATAACTCGAATTCAGTCCGTGCGCGCTCGCTGGATTCGGTTGCGCGTTGCATGGAGTAATAATGCACCGAATGAACTTGAAGCGCAATGTCCCCGTTTGGCAACTGGTCGTCCAAGAAGGGGTGGAGAAGAGCACATGCAGATATCGTGTATACATATGTTCGAATGCACATATATAAAGGACTGCACATATAAGTATATACATATATATGTATGTGCATATAAATAAACATATGATGATGTACATGTACATCATAATACATATACATCTACATACACACATATATTTATATGCATATAAATGTATATATATATAAACATATATATATCAGTAAACATGAACATATATATATACTGTCTACCTATCCAGATATATTACATATATACATATGTAAATATATATACATATATACATATCAACATCATCATAGAGAGCAATATATCAGTGGTTCACACCAATGCTTAACTGCCACACAACCATGAAGAACGAGCGAACACGGCATGGAAAGAAAGAGTAGGAACAAAGGAGGGGACGGGAAGGGACCTAACTACTGAAAATGACTACGTCCATATTCAAACATTCAGCATCAAGGTGCCTACACCTTGCAAACAAACAACCGAGCTGCAAGTAAGAGTAAGGCGTCGTCAGCGAGACAGCTTCCTTACGGCTTTCACTGCCCCGCGTCATTAAATGCACTCACTTCACAGA
>QNGE01000657.1:195564-222416 GCA_008508345.1 Paragonimus westermani
GCGGTGTACCAGAAATGGTACGTTTTTCAGGAAGAGATGCCAACCATCTTCCAACCGCCAACCTGGAGAACCAGGAGACTGTGGTTTGTCAGACCTCTACCTGTTGGCCTGCCTGGTATGAGTAACTCTGTCCAGTTTAGCCCAAGAGGTCATCGAGATGCGCAAGCCGTCACACCACGTCAAGGTCCAGTCTTACCGTGACGGACAATACATGCGGCGACTAGGTCGCTACAATGAACGATGGTTCGTTACCCACAAATGTGATCTCGACTGTCTTTGCGTTGGTCGAGTATATCCTTGCTGGTAAACAGGTTGACCCACAAACTAAGCGGAGCTGACACCCTCCGTGGACCTAAGGTATCTTTACGCTGTAGTTATATTTCATAATGTCTCTGATTATAGCTAGATTGGCAAATATCAGTGTAAAATGTTTTATGAGAATGAGCTTACTTGAGGTTGATCTACCTTATCCGATTGGCGCCATATCGTCGACGTATGACACTATTGGTTGGACGTCAGCGAGAATTGCGTAGGTACGTGTTATCTCTGTCGGCCTTCGAGGTCTCTGGTATGGGAATGACGTTCAGCTGGTCTCCAGTGAAGGGTTGCATAACCGGCTTGCGTTGTATATTTTGTTCTGTGGTTCGGACGTAGATATGGGCAGTTGTCGATCGACGTTGTTTCCGTCATTCAACGTATATCACTTAGCAACTCATGAAAAACGTGACGGTTTGTCAACACTTATTCCAAGCTTCTTCGGATGCTCACCCAACTGATAAAATTGTACAGTCTTCTGTGGCTGAGCCACGCACAGTGCAATATAAATTGAGACCATCAGCAGGTAGGTGAAACTGAAAGACGATCGAACAACAGTGCGGCTGTAAGATGTAGGAACTCTGACTTCTAGTGAGGTCGGTGAGTGCCATTTTGAAGAATAAGGACGTCTTACTCACTCAACTAGTTGGGTGTATAAGCCGCCTGATTTGACAATGTGCCACGGTTTTTGATGCGCTACCTCCACCTCATTCCTCGCTATTTCCCTGCAGTTTGTTGTGCTTTTTCTCCTAGAATATTCCTCCTAATCAGCACGGCTAAGTACTGTTCGAACAATGATGCTGTCTTGCCAGCCCCAAAATTGTTTATATCTGTATGCAGCATTGGTCACTGACGCTCAAGTTGCATTTTAATTGATTTCATCAATGTCCAGGTTTATACCCCCCAAATGAAGCTATGATAATTCTTATTGATTAACACAGCTTCATCTCACTTCTGGCCATTAGCTTTCCCAAGACTTGCGGTTAGGTTTCAGCTTCGTTGTTATCCTTGTCGATATCTACTGTTGTGCGCGTCGCTCATTTTTTGAGCCAGATATTTTGCTCTTCCTCTCATAAATCACTCACAAACCAGCCTATGCTATCAAATTTTCTTTACGGGTTACAGGCGTGCCGTACATACTAATGGGTGCCGATTTCATTTACGCAGTTACGTAAGATTTGAAAATGTTTTACTAAGTGAATCAACGCTGCGTAATGTTTCACCCGAGCTGGCTGTTATTACTGTTGTTCTGCCAAATAATCCACATTCGCCTACTGGAAACTTGCGAGCGAACGGTTCAGCTGAAAACAAACACTATCATACTACCCAAACAGGATTCGGATACAGGAGTGGAATTTCTTAAAAAGCTTCCAGTGCGATCCTTGAAAGAGTGTTATACTGCCTGCTGCAACTTGAGTGCATGCACACGTGCCGTCTACAAGTCGAAAGTGAGTTTTTTGTACACCAATTCCTCTTGCCCTGCTTCCTCTTCTTCCTTTGCAAATCGCCTGCTTAGGTTTCAAAAGAGTGTTTCCTGTTTAATTGCACCCGTCCAGAGAGTTGTGTTTATAAGGCTCAGGCGAATTACGATGTGGTAATTCTTACGAGCAAGGCTCAAGAGTCTTACCATCAGAGTATGTTCCACTAGATCTCCAGTAACTCTCATTTCTAGTTGAACTTGGTGGATCGTGCGACCCGACACATACCTGTGCAACCAATCACAGCGAGTGCTCCAACGGACAGTGCGTTTGTCAGTCTGGTTGGATCACCAAAGACTCGATATGTGGTAGGTGTCTTTCGATTTGTGAACTTTCTGATTCGGCTTCTGCATCCCTCTGCTGGTAGTGCGTTCTGTATGCAAGACACCGGACTTACAATTTCAGTGCAGCGATGCATCTATGTGTGTTGCTGTCTACGACAGATGTAATGGAGTTATCGAATGCCCGGATGGCTCAGACGAAACGGGATGTTCGGCTGGTAGGTCTGACTATTTTCCAATCAGTTTTATTTCTATGTGGATTCTGTTTATCTTGTGATCGTTCAGTTGTGTCTACATTCTCGGACAAGAAATGGACAGTTTGATTTCCAACGCTTCGACCACCGTATCTACGCCTTATAGCAAGTACACAACCATGGACTTGATAACTGGTCATAGTCAGTGACGGCTCAAACCTGACATCTAAAGCTGCACTTCTCTCGGTCTCGATCCACTGGGCCTTTTTCGCACAGTGTCGAATTCTAGATGACATTTACCAAATACAACTCATTCGTTGATAAATCGTGGTTCACACGGACTCTCTTTATGGACCACGTTTCCACAGGATTGGACTCCATATTCAAATCGTCGCACACAATTGGATAAAAAGTTAACGTATTCACCGTAAAATTGTCCAAATAAGGACCCTTTTTGTTGTAAGACGACAATCCTCCGTATTTGGCTGTATCGGCCAGTCGAGGCATCATCGTTCCAAAATGTTCAGTCATTATGGACGGGCAGTGTGTTGCGGTAGGTCCTTGCAATTAAAATCATTGAGAGTGCGATCCGGAAATACCAGTTGACTCGTTACATATGTGTACGTAGTAGTTCATGAATTGACTGAATCGTCATCAGCTATCACTCCCAGTGACGATAAACCTGGTCAGACACTGTGAATGAAGCGGTCGTTTGCATCAGCAGTTTCTCAGAGTATCCTGAGAAGAAAAACGTCGAAAACAATCCAGTACACTAGATATATTAGGACCAAAGAGATGCAGACGTTACATTGGTTGTAGCACGTCATCATCTCCGATGACGTCTTTACCCGATAATTTTAGTAATCAGGAGGTCACTAACACAGTAGGCGACACCTACCCACTTTATTCAAGAGAACGGTCAAGGATTTCATATTTTATGGCTACTTCATTGCTTTACCACCACTCGGTTTTACTTAGTTGGTGGTCTCAATGGATACTCTCGGAGATGATGAACGTCCAGCCGATGTGCTGAGTAATGGACCCAACCATCACAAATTGTGCAGCCTTATTAGTCGAACAGTTGCTTACGTATCTAGAGTTCGAAATACGCGCTGAAAAACTCACCTTCATGCTGTCAACCCACTCACTGGACTAATTGGCAGAGACTACGATGGTCACACACAGCAAGTTTGTTGATATCTTCATCTCAAACAGGCCACGTTTCCGAACCATGGAACGAAATAGGCCGCACACAAGCATTCTTCACTCTTCTAGTGAAAATCAGACGTCTTTCCGATGCCTCGAGTGATGCGGCTTGTCATTGATCTCAGTAGTGTTACACCTTGACGAGTCGACGCTACCCAAATGTGTGGAGTGAGTTAGCCTCAAGCGGGTTGGACGCAACAGAGAGTGACCCCCATCCCTAAAGCTGTATTTTGAAGATACGAAGCGAATTCCGTGCGCACCATTCCGGTCTTCTGCCTTGTTCAGCATGGCCTGAATGCATCCAGAGGAGGAGCTAAGCAAGACCGTAATCTGCATATCTCGTATCGGTCAACTTAGTGCCAGCAAGAAATTTAATACCAAACCTGTTCAATTCCTGATGTGCCCTTTCTAGAACCGAATTGGCAAACACCAATTGGTGTTATGAGCATCCAGTGATCTTAAGGGATTAGTGTTTCTTTGACTTTTCCCGAAAGAGGCAGTGTCAGAGAACTATGCGGGCGGCCGAATCGCAGTCAGCCTCCAAGTCTGCTGCCCGTTGAGGTATTTGTACTGCAAGACTAGTAGCAGGATAGCATGTGGTCAAAGCACGCATTCTCTGGTGGGATTCCTGTTTGTTCTTCACATTTCTAGCCTCCCTTAATTATACTGAGTTTGTGTTCCGATCTCCTGAAGGAAGAAGACGAGAACGAACGCAAAGACCATGAGCAGTTTCTCGATCACGTGCAGAAAGCAACGACATCGCAATATGATACGATCGAAAACTAACTCTGGCAACATAAAACCCCTCCAAAAATTGAGGAAATAGATGGCTTTCAGACGAGCTTTATTTGCTGCTCAGCCCAAAGACGGAATAGTGGTGTACAGCAGCTGCATTTATAGGTTCTGAGTGGCCTTGGATGTAGACCACTCAAAGGACCGATCGGAGGCGAGCGCTAAATTCGAAGTCATCATCCATCACCCGAGTTTGTTTTCCAATCGACCACTACTTCTTGGTCCTTGCCAGTGAGTCTAGTGCGCTTGCTGGGGTTGTGCCGAATCGGATGAAATCAATGTATGGAATCCTGCAAAGGTATTGAGAAACAAATAATAGTGACAACAACAGATTGTTTCTTCTACTCGGAATACGTATCACAGTTAAAAGTGCTGCTAACTGCAAATGAGAGCCGTGCCGTTTTATTGACAGATCCGAGCCAAGTAATAGGTGTCAATTGTCTCTGACCATCTTTTTGTTGAAGAGTGTGTGCATTGTATAGTTCAGGTACTGGAAACATGCTTTAAAACAATCTGGAAGAAAACTCCTGACCGATATCAATTGTAAAGGGTTGAAAATTCTCCTCGTAGATATCACATTGGTGCGTTTTTCTTCTGGGTCAGTGCAAAAATTGTACCTAATTTCTTCACCCTGTTGTCCAGCCGGCTTACTTATATGCTGTTCCGTTAGTCCGACACCAGGGCAACACACGAAGTACTCATTTGAAGCGATGAATTTTAATGGGTAGCGACCCCATTTCATATGAAGACACACTGAGGTCCCATTGCCTAACTACTACTCTTACGATTGGGTCTATTGACGATCAATGCCTGGTGTTGCGAACCCTGCGTACGTTTGTTAAATTCACTTGTTCTTTCAAAAGAACATCTATATTCTTCTGTGTCGCATGCAGTGTTGCTTATCTTCACTAGCCTTTGTATCTACTGTATAATCTGAAGAACTGGAGATCAATCGATGTGAAGACCTTTTTTTCTAACTGTCAAGCTGTGCGTCCCTCATATTCACTTCATACACACCGTGTAGCAAGATTTTACAGCTACCTCATTTCCATCGGTATCCTTCGTTTTTAAAAAAAATCGGCGTGATCCTTTTTTTGTGCAACAATTAAACAACTGCTATTTGAAAGTTGTCTGCTCATTTTTGTTTGATTGGATCGCTTATCGTCTCATTGGCTCCACGTGCCATTGCTCGCATTTCCTTGCCGATGCACTGACCAAACTCACTGTTATGTGAAACATTGTTAAGTGATGTGTAGCCGAAGTAAATGAATTTATTCATTTCTTAAGTATGATCCTAAGACGATTATTGGGAGTGCCGCCAACATCTTGGCCCATGATGTTCTGATTATCAGTCATTTCGTAGTCTGCGCATTCGAATGCTAGGTTTTCACCTGTGAACATTAGTTCCCCATTCAGGTCCCGTCTGAAACCAGCGGTACATGAACGACCTAAAATTTTTCGGTGGGATTAACTTACTCAGAAACGCCTAGGCGTTAAAGTGATCATATCATCCGCGTCAAAATTTACCAGCGGCCATGGAGCATTAATCCGAACCGTGATAGTTAGCGCACACATCCAGGATCAGACTCTGCGCTGGTTGAGCGCTCTGACTGATGTGTCTATGCACCACCACGGTACTCTGGTTGTTAATTTTTTGCTTCATTGTACGCTGGTCCTCACACGCGTATTGAGTGTTGTATCCTAATAAGCACTTTGGCCATTGATTGATGACATCCTCTATGCTTATCAACTCTATCGGAACTGTATTGGCATCTGAAAATGCTGAGACGACGTGTTCTTTCTCAAATTTCACTTGCCTTACAGGTTTGCTCAGTACTTCGGCTTCTACTGATTTCCGTTCACAAAGTTCCTCGCCCAGTTTCTACAGAAAAACATCTAACAATCTGACTGATAACTTTGAAAAAACAAAATCATTGGATTACATGCTTCGCACCCCGAGTCCGAACCTAAATGCTGCTAAGGATGATGAAATATGGGAAAGGAATGAGTTTTCTACTGATCGCCAGGCTCAAAACTATATATCGCAAAAATTGTCCGATGTGGAACGTGTTCCCTCCAATCGAATATCCCCAGAAGCATTCCATGTAGAGCAATCCAGACCTCGGATGTCGTCTGGCTCACGGTTCTCTGGTTCACAGCCATATCACTTGTCGCCTAGGTTGAACAGTGCTCGGACTCGGTTGTTGTCGGATCCTCCAATGCATCCCACTCATTGGTACACGGAGGACGGCATTTGGGACTCACCAGACCGCCCGTCCTCGACGAATGATATCATAGTGCGTCCAGTACCTCATCGTCTTCGCTATCCTCCATACCTGTTGGAAGACGTTGTCGATCAGAATAACTTGTACTCTCTTCCTCCCCGGGGATATGCTCGCAATGCGGATGGATTCTCGCTCGATGGATTTCAAAGCCCAAGGTCGTATCTAGAGAGACACAAGATTTATACAGATCCCAGTTCATCCGAACCTCGTCCTGATAGCTATGTAAACCATGGTCCCTCTGTCACCGACTATGCTCGCGCTCATCACCATGATCGTGACCGCGTACAAGACACGGAGGAGTTGATTGATCCGAGCATTCTAAGTGGATTGCACGCGCAAGACTGGAACGATCGACCTCCGAAATACCGAAGCCGTGCGTGGCCTGCACACTTCAGACAGCATGGTGAGCTGTTATTTATTTTTACTCATTAAGTCTGTGATCCACGGCTGCGACTCATTCTGTGTATTTCGTCCAGCGTCGGTTGGTTTGTTGTTTATCCTTTCGTGAAAGAATGTGCACAGCGTTTTGTAAGCTCCTAACTTTACGCGAATAATGGCCCCTTTTGGACCAAGATTCTATCTCAGAGCTAGTTCCTTCTGAGACAGTTTTTCCTGCTGATAATGATCCCGACAATTGGCATGGTTGAAAAACTTGAAATGCAGTCAAAGTGCTGTTAAGTTTATATAGGAGTGAGAATCGTGCTTCACACTCACTGTATTACTGCACACTAATTTGTACAAAGTGGAATATGGTTTTGTGGCCCTCAGTATGAATTTCGCACATTTCTTTCCGCACAATGACATCTGTTATTGCGCGATTCAAAATTCCAAGGATCCTGTAAATGTGCTCAAAAGTTTATCATCTACGTCTCGGGATATTTTTCTATGGATCAGATTTCACTTTTTTTGCGGAACTAATGTAAATGCAAGAGCGGTATCTTTTAAAACATGTCCCTTCAGTGCACCAGCCACAGACGTTTCTCCGATGACAACTAAAACTGTTACCGAAGTCTTACCCAGTCATTTCGATTTGATTGCTTCACAAGCTCTTTGACTCCAACCTAATTTGATCAGAATGAATTGTCTCTGGAACTGGTTGGTCTACCTATCTTATGACAGTTACCGCTCTGGCATGCTTTCAAATAAGGTGAACCGTACTTGGAGTATATTCATATGTACCTGAATTGATAACCAATTAGTTCCGCTATTTGTCACACCCGTCAGCGCTAATAACGCGTTAAACCAACCTGTGTGTATCGGGCATTTCATGAGATTACCACTAACAGAACCAACCTTGTTCAGCTAAATGCATTGGGATTTAACATTGAGAGAACGTTTAACGAAAATGGTGACGTTCCAAGATAGCGCTACTGCGTTTCATTTGTGCACCGGTTAACTGATTGATTGCGTACCACCAAAACAGCGAAATGGCCTGTTTAGAATAATCTTCAGCGTGTAATGTGGTAAACGACTTTCCTAGGCCCAGTTTTTGTGTAATACCTTTCGATTATGTTCAAAATTGTAAAGTAAACCTCACCATTTAGACGTCAGAAATAGTTAGAATTTTAACACTATGTAATAACTAAAGCAACCGACATGGTTCTATTCTCATCCGCTTGGTTTTACTGAGTGGTTTTACCCGCAGAAAATGCAGAAACACTTGATTTCGGTCATTGTTGTTGTGCTATCTCTGTCCATTTGTTCGATCATCGCCTACGGAACAAACCAGCCCAGTCTCTTGTACTCAGCACCCACAGTTTAGTCCCAATGGAGACATGAACAACCGATTAATTTTTTTATGAGTTGTACCAATCAAAAGTTAGCTATTCGAAGTGGCGTACAAGATCTGCAGTGATGTGTCGCAGATACTGCGTTGTTTTATGTGGTGATGACTTCGTTTTGTTCACATTGCTAAGCCATGGCAAAGGTGGTCACAATGTTCCCCTCTACAAGAGACGTCCTTGGGAGGGGCCGTTTATCTCAGTGGCGACGTGATCCGCATTGCATCTTTACGCAACTGTGGGGCACCCTAACCTCAGTAGGTGACGGACATTTCGGTCCTAATTATCGAGTCCTTTTCTACAAGGAACACGTCACGCTAAACCACTCTATCGGTCGACCTAGCTCTCTTGTTCACTGTCTCGTTTTTTCCACCTGACTCCCTCCTGCATTCTTTGGTCACGTCTGTTTGTCGGATGCCTTAAACCATGAGTGTGTTTGTCAGCTTCCGGTCCCCTCGTCTTTTTTTGTAAGTCCAGAATTGGAATATTGGTCTTCCACGTTCGCATTCCGGAACAGATGAATTAACAGCCTGTTCTCGCACGGACATTAGACTCGTCAAATGTCGATGTCTTTTGCATTTCAGAAACTAGAATTCAGGACAGTAGTCAGCGTATCGAACCGACAAAACCCACACTGTCTACCCGATACTGTTTGTACACTTCTGGTGACTCTATGGTCGTTGCTACCGTTCATACTGAAATATATATTGTCCTCATTACAACGGCCGCAGCCATAGTTGGAGATTAAATTCTTTTCAGCAATAGACTGTGCCATCCGTCTGACAGGTTCTGTTAACTCCAGCTTTTTTAAACGCCGAATCTTCATAAGTCTCTTCATTGCGTCTACTTATGCTTCAGTTAAATGCGGCGGCGTTAGTGTTAAGGATGGCCGCTCCCTCTAGGCCAGCCCACGTTTTTGTTATAATCATTGTAGTCGGATGAATGGACGCCCGGGTCGGTCAGTTTGGTAATTCCGAGTCTCGTTTGGATGGGAGGTTTTGACTAGGTTCATATTATTACGAAAACATTGGATGACTGTTGTTATTGTGTGCCGAGCACAGACTATATTCAGCCACATTGTTCTAGATATCTTGCGCACCGTTGTTATACTTGGTGCCCCCTTTTCCGAATTAGACCTGGTCCCAGGTAGACCATGAGTGTTAGTTATAGGTGGTGTGGCTCTGTTCAGGACTGTCAGTCTTAGTAGAATGCCTATCAAGATTCAGGTAGTGCTGCGTTTTGTTCTTAATTTCGCTGGGCAACGGTCGTCTGTTGTGAATCTGGGCCTGCCGTCGGAAAATCATCAATTCGAAACTAGCTTGGAATGCAAGCTCAAAAGTTCTCACTCCGACGATCTTAGTGGCTATTGGACCCAAATCCACGAAATACCCACTGCGGCACGGTGGTTCGTCGGTTAAACATGCATCAGACTTCAAGGAAATCCCCCGAGTTGTTGGCTGTCAGATGGAACATTCCTCTTGGCAGTTCCCATATCAAGGTTAGGGGTGATGCCCGTCGGTAGTTAGGACCTAACCTGATTGATGAGCATGAGGCTTAGCTAATGCAACGGTTGAAGAAATGGAGACCGTTTTGCTTCAGTGAATAACATCGTTTATTTTGAAGAGCAATATACGCATCTTCGTTTAAAGGGAACACAAACGTTGACACCAAAATCAAGCAACAAATATGTAAAAAGGAGAATGTAGAAACAAGTTCTCAGTCAAATGTTGAGCACAGCATAGTTGGCAACACTTCCTCTCACAAGAGTGGCAAACATTAATAATCCAATCATCAAATGAAAAGTTACTTGTGCGGTGTGTAACAAACAGATTTCAGAAAAAGGAGAAAAATACAAAGACAGTATGAGGTAAAATAAACTGTCAGCCTCACGGAATCAAAGGCGCCTCAGGGCACAGGAGTGACATCACAGTGAAGGCTCACGCATCGGGACAGGAAAATGCCCTTCATAATGGGACAGCTACCACAGAGGTGACAATAGTTAAAGCCATGTTCCCACATAAATGTGTCGTGGGTTTTTAGGAAACCTAGAACAGTCAGTAAACATAAATCCGTGACGGCATAGGGGGTAGTTCCAATCGAAAAGTAGCGCTTCATCAAGAGGGAAATGTGATAACGTGATAAGAGATGCTCCCAGGTAGATAAGAAACAGAGTTCACATCACAGCCCATGATATGGAGGACCGACTGGATGGCAGTATTATGAGAGTCGGTCCCTTTTTTTCGCGTGACACTTCTTGAAGACCACAGCCATCTAGCGATCGATAGAGTTTATCCATTTACGCCGCATGGGCTTCCTCCTTGTTTGTTACCAGTGCAACCTGAACGCATACCATGACGTTCACTTCCCCCAAGATAGAGACAAACGAGTCGTCTTTGACCACATTACGCAAAACTGCATATAGACTGGAGAACAGTCTCTCCAGTCGGGATTTGCGCGAGATTAGGATAGTGGTGAACAAACTCGGGATGCCCAGACCGCTCAAACGAATTCGGATGTGACTGTAACTGATAGGTGTGTCTTTAGGAAGGCGGAGCCACTGCCGAATAAACTAGCGAATTGTACAGTCTGTTGCTTTGGGCGTGTTTCAGTGGACGCGACTCAATACTAACGAGTGTTTCATCTTCGGAATCAAATGCTGTCTCAGGAGATCTGGGCCTTGATACGGCTTCAAGGGCGCTTGGTTCGTTTCATCCAGCATTATGCGAAGCTGCAGACGGTGATTAATGAATGTTTTACCTTTCCGGGTGAACGGGATACCAAGGTAGGACACCGTATCAATGGCGTTTAGTGAGCGGATAGTATCGGGACCGAATTGGATGGACTCGTTGGAAATGGCGGTTACATTGTGTTTGTGATCACCACGGATGGCCATAAGCTTCGTTCTATGCGTGTTGATCTGCAGCCGGGATAATTCCCGGGCACTAGTGGCGGCTGCGAACTTCTCAGAGAGACGTGTAGGATTCTCAGCCGGAAGGATCAGATCGTCGGCATAGGCAAAACCGTTGAACAGTGTATCGTGTAACTGGTAGCCAAGCTGCGATCGAGAAAGAGCTAGCACCTCATCTACTGCCATGATGAATAGAAGCGGGATAGTGGGTCGCCCTGGCGAACACCACTCTGGAACCGGAGCCTCAAAGCGTGGCGAAAACATTCCGATAGGTGTCGACAATGTAATGTATTAGAGGTGGAAGGGCACCGAAAATCTCGGGCCGATGTGATAATCGAGTCCTGTGAGGCAGAATCGAACTCTTTAAATACGTCGATAAAAGCCACACACAGACTTAAGGACGTGACGTGTGAGTTCCGGGACAGCGCATGAAGCAGTGAGGTCGCCTCGGGGCAACCATCACGTTGTATGAATGCAAACTGAGGAGCGGGCCGTTGCAAGCGCGTATTCCAACGATCGGCCAACATCTTGTGAAAACATCATATCAAAATTGAAGATACGACGATAGGTGTGAGCTCGGTAGGAGTTAAAGGAATGTTCACCTTCGGTACAACCGTAGTACGAGAACGGCATAGGTGGGTTGGACAAATTTGGGTTAGCAAGAAAAGGTTGAAGTGTCCGGCCAGGGCATCAGCTTTCATGCGCTTCAAATGTTTTGGCAAAAGCTTGTCCAAACCTGGAGCGGTGTTTTCCATATGCTTCAAGGTGCGTGATACTTTTCCAACGATCGGGCCGGCCAAAGACCAGTCTGGAGGCGGAATCATGCGAGATGGTCGCATATCGGGGTGCGGATGAGCCGATAGTACCTTGGGCCAGTATTCGTTGGAATTATCCGGAAGATCGTGGTCCATCTTGTAAGCAGTTCCCCGGTTTCTATAATAAAAAAGCTGCAAACGCATCTTTCTTACACTGTTGATATAGCGTTTGAATCCGTGCATAGTTAGCTCTCGGTATCTGTTTCCTGATCACGTGGGTTCCCGCGTTAACATAAACACGTTGTCGGGTGATCAGTCGCCAGGTGTACGGAAAAGCTTGCGGGGCGTGCATGTTCAGCAGAGACTTAGCTTGTACCACTGTGAAATTACCTGTTTGAAGACCGCAGGCTATAGCTAGTAACTCATCGTCGTGTAGGAAAGCCTCGCTATTACACTCCAGCTGGGTAACCGCCGCCTGGATCTAACAGGTAAACCACTCGGAGTGTTCAGCAGCTTGGGACCCAATATCCGATGTCGTGTTAGTTTCCGAGATGGTGGTTGGATTAGCAACACGGACAATATTCCCCTGCCAATTCAGCGCATGCAGACGCGTCCGAATGCTCTCCAAAGTACGACGTGGGAAATATGACCGGAGCCGATAATGAAGTTCGAGTCGAGTGGAGCACGACGGAGTCAGAGTTGGCGTATCTGAAAAGGGAAGCTGATTCCTGCTGAGACCAATTTTTTTCCGGTGGTTTTCGTGCACTCCAGTTTCTCACGGTTGCTTTCGACGGAAGTGCATGTTTTCCGTACTGAGTGAGACCAATTTTGGTGGGAAAGCTGCGACCACGGTCGGCGCAATCATAGACTGTGACAGGCTGGATGTCTACTTTCTGCTCTGCACCATTCCTGCATCGATGCATACGGGTATGCGTCGACAAGCCAACGTTACAGATCTGGCCACATTCTGAACAGGTGTTCTCCGCTCGCTTATCTTGTGTACTGGCAGATGTGTGCATGGAGGTACTGGCGGTAATTTTATTGTGTTGATCGGCTGTAACCAATATGTTAAAACCAGGTAGAGTGGTTGACCCAATCTGGAGTTGCTGAACGCTTAGCCAGTCGAGGTTTCCACCAAGACTGCCCAGTCGGCACCACGACGAGGTGGTTCAGCGAGTCGAGCTTACTCGTGTTATCGATCCAGTTTGAGAGTCAAGTCGAATGGCCTCCTGCTTTCATTGTGTTGCCGCCACAAACTTGCAATGTAGCACCCTGGTCGCTTGGTTTACGACCACCCACTAAAACGGGTCTGCAATTACATTTCGGCTGTCAAACTTAATAGGGTTGCTGGCCCAGATGATCTCGTGCCGGCACTTTTCAAAGGTGGGAAGGCGTTGGTAGAGGCCTTGGATCAATTGTTTCAGCTTGTGTGAATGATGGAAAATATCGTTCTCTGCCGGAGTCACTCGGTTGTTGTTTCAGTATTCCACAAAAGTCAGTGGCAATTGTAAAATCCGTAGGTGAAATTTGCTTGACCCATGTCGTTGTTGAGGTTTTGGCGTGCATTATGCATCGCCGAATCACTACAGCTCAACAGGCAGACATTAGGGAACAACAGAAAGGGTTTCGTCCTGGGCGAGGGTGTATCGGCCACATTTTTATTCGTCGCCGAATTCTGGAACAACGTCATGCAGACTGCTGGTTAACTGTTGCCCTTTTTCTCGATTTTAAATGCGCATTCGATTTATTGAATCGATCTAAGCCTTTAAAGTCTCTTAGATGCTGTATTATACTGACCAGGTCTGTGAACATACTGTCGGCGCCTTGTTCTCATACTTCAACTCAGGTTAGGGTTTACAGTGAACTTTCTGTCAGCTTCAGCACGAAGAGCGGTGAACATGAAACCTGTTCACTTTCAGCAACCTTGTCATAAATGAACGGATGGAAGCTTGTTTTCGATATTCACACGTGGATTTCGCGCTTGATAGAAGACTCACTGATATTGGTTATGCTGACGGCAGTGTTGCTGTTTGAGATCTTTCGTGCAGCGTGAACAATGCTGTACGCTAATTCGCGCTGTGCTCAATATTTCTGAATGCGCTTTGCAGTTCCAAAGTGCAAAGCACTTCTTGTTGTGACTACGTAAATTTAATGTTGGATAATGAAGTTATAGAGGTTGTTGATCGGTTTATGCACTTGAGAAGCTGCATCAGCGGCAGGGGATATGTAGGGAATAAAATAGGGCGATATTCGCTAATCTAGAACACCTTTATTGATAGAGAGGTATCTCTCTAAAGTTTAAGGATTGCGCATATAAAACTTCTACTAAGGATGTGCTACCTTGCGAATGCGAAGCTTGTCCGATCAGAGTGAAGGACGTGAACCGTCTTCAGGTATTTGACCACCGGTGTCTGCGGTCGATCGCTCGTATTGGATGAAGAAAACGTGCAAGCAACGAATAGATCAAATGGCGAGTGTTTAGTAGTAAGTGCCAGGCTAGTTTCTTTGTTCAATTCGCGCATTTACACGGACTTAAATGGCCAGATTATGTACTAAGAATGCCAACTGGTCGTCTGCCACACCAAGCACTCTGCCAACATTGCGGTCATCTAGCTTAAGGTGCGAGGTGAACAGATGATGATCTGGTGTAGAAAATTAAAGTCGTTCACTGAAGAATCGACTGCTATAGGTCTGATTCGTCTCGCTGGTTAGGTTCTTGTCCGGTGGCTGGAGACTTTTGGTGATATGGTTGTTACTCGAACTCAGTCGTGTACAGACTGTCGTTGTTTGGCCGAGTTGTCGGTGAAGCAAGTTTACCTGATGACTTGCGGTAGCATGGACCGTAGGTTGTCTGTCTGTAATTTATAGGCACCTTGAAAGTTTGAATATGGACACCGTTATGTTTAGCAGTTAGGTCTCCTCTATTCTCTTTCTCTTCTACTCCCTTATCTTTGCTGTGGCTTTCTCTTTCCCTCCTGGCTGTATGCCAGCTCTTCATCGACGCGAACCACCGGTTTATTGCTGTCTTTGGTGATTGTGATTATAGTAATACTTTGAAGTTCGCGAAACTACATGTGTACCTTGTCAGGTTCCCTATGACTGGTGTAATTACAGAATTGGCCGCTGCTGGTCCCTACAAGAATCACCTTCACAGTAAGGACACATGCGGCATCCCCCTAGGTTTCTTATTGAGTAAAGTGCCATTTGGGGAGTGAAATATACGTCTTTGTTGTACTTTTACTTTGGACGTGTTCAGCGCATCTCTGTATTAAAAACGTTCTCCGCTGGTTCACTACTTGCAAACTACACTTCCCCGTCAATGGTGAGCAAATCTTGCTGTGTTCATCCATATTCAGAATGTACCGATTTCATTATTTAACTGTCTGGTTTCAATCCATTTTGTGGTTTGACCATCGTCATTCCTGTAGACTGCAACTCCTCAGTGACTCACATTGACGCTTGAATTTCATGCAACTACAACGGAATGTACAAGCCCCATCTAGGAGATGGAAGAAATGGAAAGGATGGGACTTAATTGTCAACGTGTATGCGTTTTGGAACTCAGGTGTCCAACATTAGGATGTGTACATCTGGGAACCGAGCGTCCGAGCCACAAGTGAAAGTTTTGGTTGGGTTTACTATTACTGAAGTGGAGGTCAGTGCTCTATAGTGAACACGCCTGTGAACAAACCCTTTGATGTCCTCTCGTAATTGGACCAACTTTCGTCCTCGTGATGCTGCCATTTAATTCATTCGCTGCTGCTGTGGATGACGGATTTCAGTCTGAAAGAATCCGTACATTCTGTTGATGCGGTTGTGATGTTGTGTTATGTAGACTCACAGGTTAATCAGCTAACAAACGGTCTTCCACACAAAATACAGTGGAGTTTTTCGTATGTTGAGATTTGTACAATATTTCTAACCTTTACCTGTCTCAGAACCACCCCGTTGTCACTGTATTTTGGCGGATCACCCTTGTATACCACACTTGAAATCATTGTCAACTGCTGTACACTTTCTCGAGTTGAGGCCATGACTGTCACTGTGCCTTGCTAGCCTGTTGCACTGGCCAGTGCTTTCAAACTGACAGCCACGACATGAAATGGTGTTCCCGTATGCTCTGGTTATGTATCCAAGGCAACCAGCTTTGTCGGGAATGAGAGCATATATATGATTCAGTAAACTCTGAATAGGTTTCATACGAAAGGTTCATACAACATGTACTTGGAACGGGAATATCTTACTGTTTTGGAAAAAAGCAGGGACGCTTCCCACTAAGTACATCGCATTCTTGGCTTCTGGAGCGATATCAAGCCGACCTACCGACACACCAGACTTAGACAGCCAGACGTGATAATGACTTTTCATTTAGTCACATAAGCAAATGAATGACACAAATCCCTGGCAGGCGCAATTGTCTGCATCTGTTGTTACGTCAGCTAGTCGTCATTCCAAGCAGTGCGGTCTTATCGAATCGGTTCGGGTGGTGGTGTGCCCCTGCCTAAGGACGTCTTTAATATAAAATCAATGTGACCAAGCGTGCGTGGCTGCTACTTGGTGTAGCCATCTCTTGTTGAATCCTCCTCCTCCACGGTTTTTTATCGATTACAACATTCCTGAGGAAGGCTATCCGAAGTGGTTGGAGCGTAGAGTATTACAACTTGTTCCTAACGTTTTGTTATTCTCAGTCTGTTTATCAGTAACATGATTTCCTTCTTAATGCGTTCGATTGGATCTCGTTGGACATACTATAGACATAAGCCGTTTAAGTCCAATGTTACCTGCTAATCCTTCGAACAATAGGTTTTCTTCAACCCCAGGCAACTGTACAAGATAGAGGCATTACTGGAAATAAGTACAAGTTATAAAATGTCCCACGTGATCTCGCAAATCGTCTTCCTGAAAAGTCTGAAAGGTGAAACAAAAAAGACTGAGTGTGCCTCGATCGAATCGTAGGCCATTTTCCAACACCATATACAGATTAATTATACCAGTGAGCTAACTCGGTGCCACTAACTATGAATTCAGTCATACACTTATGTGGTAGGTGGATATCTCGTTTTTCTATGCTACACATCCAATTAACTGGTTAAGACAAGCGAAGTTCCGAAACTATTAAAAATATACTCGGTTCGGTCGACGTTTTTATCTCAGATACACTGAACTTTCCAGCATCAGGTTGTGTGTGGGCACAAAATCCGATTAATAAACCATAGTCCAGACTGTTTAGTTTGGTCGTCTTGTATTATGCAAGACAAACCGACACGTGCTATGCGGTCTTACTTCAGAACATTACTGTCGCACCTTCGTCAGGCGTGTAAACGTCATTGTGTTTACTCATGCATTCTAGCTGTACGCTCTCCGTAGTGACCTTATATGAACCGTCAATGACTTACGTTGGTGATGACAGGCTCTATGTAATTCAAGTGAGCATTAGCCGCTTCAAACTGTTTTTTCGAGGTCTAAATGGCTATGCGATTCCATCATTGTGAAACACTAGTTCATGCCTGAACCAGGCAATGTGCCATTTCGTACATGGTTGCACAACAACCCATACACAGTTGCCATATTTAGTGGCTTTTCGCTACAGAGTTCATACCTAGATCTTTGTTATGCTAATGTACATTCACATTTTTTCACTTCACGATATTCACTTTCAGTGCCAGAGTGCAAATCTACTTTCGGTTTGTCATTCTCCAAACGGCTTTTTGTGCCCCGTAACCGCAACCAACTCACATGACCCTCCCGAGGTTGCCATTTCTTTCCAGAAATTTACACTAGATCCATGTTGTTGAAAAGTGCGAACCAACCGAATGCTTTGAACAGCTGTGATAAGTCATCTATTCAAATGTTGCACTTAGTGAGGTAAAAAAGAGGGGGGGGACTGGATGAATCTTTTCTGTTTTACGGTTCATGAAACATCCATACATTTGTGTGTTATCTGTGCTTGCACATCCCTACTTCTACTCGGACCATTCCTGGCCGTCTATGATAGCAAATGGTGGCAGACATTTAATGATGTAGACATTCCAAATGGTCTCAGGGTCGAATAGTCATCCGTGCTTACCAGCATCTCATTTTGTTCTTTCGTCTATTTTCTGATTATTTTCCCGTACAGTCCACGAGGAGCATCCGGTAGCTCATATTATGTCGCACAAAAATGAACATTCAGCAGTTCAGAAAAAACAAGGTAATAATCAGATCCACTCTTCCCAATACATGCACTCACGTGATTGTGTATTCATTTGTAAGATATCCGCACCAAATTTAGTACGAATGAAGTTGAACAGTTTGGGCGTCGTGTTTAACATGTTAATGATAAACAGATTGGAGATAACACAACGTTACGAGCAAGTTGTAATACTTTACACTCCTGAGGAAGGCCACTCGAGGTGGTTGAAACGTAGAGTATTACAAGTTGCTCTTAACGTTGTGTTCTTCCCAATCTGTTTATCGTTGTGCATCCATGTTTTGTATTCGCGTTGTCTGATGTATACTGTTGCCTCGATTCAGCAATACGTAAATTAATAGTTGATTTCTAATGAGTAGTGTGGCAGATTTATGATTTTAGATGAGACCCAGCTGTGAAAAGTCAGGGCTTCGGCTGGATTCGAACCAGCGACAGACACAGCATGCCTCAACGCGGCAAGCGCTCTACCAGCTGAGCTATGAAGTGTACTTTTTCGACCACACAGTCTGGAGGTGTTTTGGATATCAGTTTGTAGCATGTTTTCATAGTGTGTTAACCTAGCACTGTCTAGCTTCGATGGTTCGAATACCTTTCGCGAATGTGAACACAGATATGGTCACTTTGCGGCCTGGAATTAATAGTCGGCTATCAGCGTTAGAAGTGGTACACAACCGGGATTAACGGTTCCGTGAACATCGCTTGCGAAATGGCAATTAGTATATTTCACAACCCATCTCAGTGAACCAACGTGCTATAAGAGAATATTAAATGAGTGTAAATTGTCGACTTGCCGTTTTTCATGAAGTTTCGATAACCCTGCCTGTCAACGGAACTTCGCTCTGATTTCTCCTCCTGTTGGCTAAGTAGAGGATTAACTAATTAAAAATGAGCTTATCAAGCCAATCCACATCAGCAGGTAACTTGAAGCAACCAGCTCTTCAGCGGACAGAATGTTTAGTAGAATTGTTGGTCCAATCCTACAATCAATCCCCTTGAAAAATATCAAAATTAATGAGAAACTTTGTGGGATAAAGGAGAGCAAAGAAAACCGTTTATGGACGTGGATTATGTGCAGGTTTGAAATGGCACCGGGTTGAAGATGTGGTTGCATATTTAGAGAGATCGATCTAAAAAGGATGCTTGGAGTCCGGCAAGATTTTGGAAGTGAGTGACTTACATGCTTTAAAAGGGTGAGGCACGTGAATCCGGTGAGATTATACAGAGGCATGCCGCTACATTTAGACACGTATATCATGCATCTAGAAGCAACTTGAAATCCTTAAAACATACATCGAGAACGCTGTACCTAAAGGGGCGACCCCATATGCATTCACAAAACACGATTGCGCGGGTCTTGAAACGATTTGACATATTTAACATAAAACATGAGTTTTCTCGCTTCAGTCCAAGCGTAGTTAGCGTGAGTAGATAACGCCAACTTGTGATTCAACATAATGCTTAATTGCTTACGAACGTAGGATCTGGGAAGAACCTTCTTTTCGCTACGTAATTTTATACAGTTATCGAAAGCTGCTGGTAGGTTGTTCTTTTCGAAGGGAAAATAACATTTCACCGCATTTGTGCGATGGAGAGTGTGCGCTCGACCAACAAGCCAATTCAGTAAGGCCATTGCCTGGAGCGATGGGGGCATTATCTCTTAATATAATATGTTGAAACGGCATTATCTCCATATATTGACAAAACAGTTCTGCAGAAATCGCCATAGTGATAAGAAACTGGTGAGGGAGAGAGAGAAAATGAAACATTGGAGATCCGCCCTAATTCGTTGCTAGTGTGGAAGGTAGTTGGCCATTTAAGCGTGTAAACCGAGAATGATCCGGAAAATAGCCACTTACCTTTGTGAGTGACGGCTGAATATCATTTTCTTTGGTGTGGTCAACTGTTTGGCATTCGCTATCCAGAAATGGCAAATTTGGGTAAACAAACAGGACGATACGCAAAGTACTGTGGTTCAGTACCGTTAATCTGTAACTTCATGGGTTCAGGTAGAATCTCCCTATATGTATATGAAATTATTATTTCACAATATCTCAGTTTCTTTCAAAAACCCGGTAACCGTCGTAGCAGGTAGTTTGCGAGTTTCCTGTCCTGTATAAGCATGCTTCCAATTTGCTGCACTTCAATTTGCTCGGCTAGTTTGCTCACTATAGGTTTTTATACGCCATCAGTGAATTGCTTCAGCCGTTCACTGTGTCCGAATTTCTAATCTTCTTCTGCTCTTTGACAAAACATCGATCAGAACGAGCACTGCCTACACCACCTTCAGTAGACTCGGAACACCCAGCCAACGATGCAGTGCTTACTGCTTTCCGACGTAGTCAGAGTGAAGGCCACACCGCTGCTCTCATTTTGGCCTTTAGTTTGGGTCTGGTGTGTTGCTTCGTCTGTCTACTAATTGTTGAATGGAAACGAAGACATCGTCTTCAGCCCTTCCGTAGACGTCCCACAATGCCCGTATCGTTCGGAGACCGGGGTAAACTGACCGTCATCCGCAGTCGTTCTGGTCGGCGGGGAAAACAGGTTATCCGGGACATGAACAATCCAGTGGGGACAGAAGACGAGAACAAAGCTCTGTGTGATGAGCTGGTCCTATGAGATTCACTTACCCTTATGGTCTATATTTGTGTTGTCTCGTGCTTGTGTGTAGCTCATTGTTTGTACCTACTGGCTACCGTTCATGCATTTATGCACACCTCACTTTGACACTTACTGTTTTCTTTATTTGCCTTTTACTTCATTCTTATCAGCATTTCGACTTGACACCAGTTTGTCCGTGTTCTGATTCACTTTCCCGTCAACAGCGTTATCCTTTTTTTCTCTTACTGAGGTGGTACCGTGTTTGATAAATTTCAGTGTTGCTTGTTGTTTTGGAATCGTTGAGAACGGACGTCCCATTGTGACCGATTAGGTCTTAGTGTGGACAAATCAAACAGAAACAGTTTTAACGGGGCGGCTTTTGTATTGCAACCTTAAATAGTATTCCTTGTTGGTTTCGTGAGCACCGCTTGTGGTGAAGTATTTAAACTTACCGGTACGTGAGTTGCTAAGGCGTCTTTGGTTGGCATAGTTACATGCTTATTTCGACTGACCGAGTTTTCAGACGGCCCGAGATTGATTCCATACATCAGTTGTCCGAATCACGCGGCCATAAACGCTTCTGGTAGTACCGGCTAGGTAACTGTGACTGGTTACCCTATAACACAAACATTGTCTGTGGTCTATTTCCACCTGACAAACTCAAGCAAGCGGAACTGGCTCAGACTGAATATCGGTTTGAGCATGACATGTCGTCGTCACCCTGTATTTTCTTCTGTGCACCTACGTGATTTGAACCGTCTCTATTGTCACCGACGGAGTATTTGCGTATCGTGCTCTCGTCTCCTGACTTTTTTAGAAAGAATTTTGTAACCTAAGACTGAGTAGTCCGACAAATTTATCAGTTTATATTACGTGCATCTCATTGAATTCGCAAACATAGATTGATCACCATGTGCTTTCTGGTCGACCCCTTTCGAAACAAAGCACTAGACTCGAGTTTCGCTCTCATTAGAGCTCGTCCCTAGTGCCTAACTGAAATCTAGTGCTCCTTTCCAGAAGGGGCTAGCTGGAATGTCTAGCTGAATGCGACAGTTTGGGTTATACTCCCACAAAGTTTCACTCCAGATAAGGTGAGTTATCCAAATAACAATAATTCAGAAGACAACGACCAGCGCAATACCATGTATGTTACCACGACCGAGAAAAACAAATTGTACAGCCAGCAGACGTTCTGCGTATAGCGCGCGGGACGGAAAAATGAAGAATTTTCAACTAGCGCAAATAGGACATACCACTGAGCTAAACAGACCTGCCCCGATCGGAAGTGTCAAATTTCGCAACAAATACCAACAAAAGCTAAGCCATTCTAAAGGGTCGCCACAACAGCTGCAATCAATTGTTGATGTTCAATTTATATGGCAACTAAGGTGCTCCACTACTCATCTGCAATCAAAATACCGCCCAGCAAGCTGACGATTTCTATGACTTCAACTTGGAGAGAAGTTCTGTTTGAAGGATCATCAATTAAAATTAACAGGACAGTTATTGTCTCCTCTCGAAGCGATCTGGCGGCCTGCACATTACTCGCAAGCGAAAGTAGTTGAGCGTTCACATATGATAATTCGGTCGCGCCTAGTGTGAGGTCAGTGGCGCAGTGGTCAACTCGGTTGCCTCATGAAGGCGTGGCCGGAGTTCTAGTCCCGGTTATCCTAAGGATATGTACTACTGACGAGCTCTAATGAGAACGAAACTCCAGTCTGGTGTTTCTTTTGGAAAGAGGTTGGCTGGAAAGTTTTTCTGAATGCGACAGNACTACTGACGAGCTCTAATGAGAACGAAACTCCAGTCTGGTGTTTCTTTTGGAAAGAGGTTGGCTGGAAAGTTTTTCTGAATGCGACAGCTGCGGTCGATTGTGGTTTATGTTCAATCTATGTGCCAACCAAAAACCCCTGCTACTCATCAGTAATTCATGTATAACCTTCCTCTGTCGCGTAGCTTCGTGTGGTTGTTCCAAAAACATAAAAATGAAGTAACCAGCTCAGCTCAACCTCAGAGCTTTGACGCAGTAGTAATAACGCCTGGACTGAGCAAAGCAAGTGTCTCTCTGGGCGCAGTTTCACAGCTTATTGTCGATATTGTAATAAAACAGTAATTAGCAACAGGTTTAGTATGAATCACCACATTCGCCACAGTTTAAATGAGAGTTAGGATTGTTGTGGTCTCCGCGTTGTTTATTTCGGGAACGTTCAGATAATGGCAACTGTGGTGGTTCGTTTTCAACAGCATTTTTAACGGAGGAAATGGAGCCTGGACTAGACTCGGTAACATTGATTAGCACAGCAGAAGTGGAAACAGGTAGATTATAAACAAGTCGATCGACATGTTCATGGTGAACAGATCCATCATCGTAAGCCAGTGTGCAACACATTCGAGTAAACAGGTTATTGGGCACAACTCGAGATGATTGAAAGTCGCTGCCACGGTGACAACTTCGGCTGATTCTAGAATAAACGTATTGGCTTGGAGAGCATGCTTCTTTAATATCTTTACTGAGCTGCTTCCGATTGTTGAGTGCTGGGAATTTCAATATTGCACCTAGAAGTTATCCATATCGTTCTGTTCTTCAAACTTACATGAGCTGATAGAGTTGGTCGCATTTCAGAAAACGTACATTTTCTGCGTATGTCTCAGTGTAAAAAGAATGTTGACAGGCCACATTTTTCAAGCCAGTCTTCAAACTTCCGCCCAGTGAAATGAGTGTCATTGTCAGTGGCTGAAAGACGTGATTCTCCCTCCCGATTGAACGATTTTCTGAGTGCAATCATGGTGAAGTCCGCAGCTGTTGACGACGTAGAACAAACCTCCGGCCAACGTGAACATGAACCAAGGATAATCAAACCATAGTATTTATTCGAGTGGACCACAACAGTCAGCGTGTATTCGTTGCTAGGCTTCATAAGTCATTGTACCGGGTATCCATTTCGATCGCGATGGCGATTTGTGTACACACTGGGCACAACCTTTAGAAACCTTACACAGTTCAACATTCAGTTCTGGCCATCAACAAGTCAGACGAGCTGATGATCTCATCTTTTCAATTCTTAAGTGGCCGGAGTGTAAATCATCTAATACAACGGATCGTAATGTGGGAGGAATAACTATTCTGTCACCAAGGTAACAATCCATCGACAGTAACACAGAGTTCATCTCGACAATCGCAGAACTCAAGAAATCCTTGCCGGACACCGCAGTTCCAACCGTTACATAATGAATTCAAATTTGCATGGCAGTGCTTTCGAGTGTCACGAATCAAGTCAGAACGAGAAACTGGAATAAACAATATGTCACCATCCTCTCCGGAGTCGACATACCGAGATGAATAGTCAGCATGAGAAATGAATTTTGCACCGTGATGCTGGATGTTGTATGATTACGCAGCCAAAGCAACACTCCATTGCTGAACCATTGCCCCAGATGACTTGCAAAGGAATTGTTAAGATTGTAGAAGAACTTGATGGCTTTATGATCACTGACTGTAGTGAAATGAACACCGAACAAGTGTTTGTGAAGTATGGCGGTCGCCCAGTAAACCGCCAATGCTTCTTTTTGTGTTTGCGCATATCCACGCTCCACTGAACTGAGGCGTCTAGAAATGCGAATAACAGTATGGTTCTCTTGTTCCAACACCCGCTGGAGAAGCATCAGTAATCAGTGTTGATGGTGAATTTGGAGCGAATGTATTTAGTACTGCAGAAAATTCGACAGAATTCAGAGAGTCCGTCCATGTAAATCAGTTCAAGCAAAATTATCTTGATGAAGAAAGTCAAGTGAAGGTTTCTCCTTATCAACGAAATTAGGTGTGAATCGGGGATAATACTGAAAAGAGCCCATTATGGAACGAAACCCATCGGGAGTGGATGCCCTAGAAAAGTGAAGAATGATCGGCATCATGAGGATAACCATTCTCGTCATCGTGAAACCCCAAACGGGAGAACTTGGACATACCAAAAATGCAAGAAGCCTCAAGTCCATCGGGGTTTATTTCAGTTAATTTAGAAACTGTTGTTATAAGGTCCAATCGTGTGTTGTTTCATATGCTGTTGCTTAAAAGAAGGGCCGTTAGTTCTGAAAAAGCACTCGAATTCATTGGTTGAGCGTTCAACGCCAGTATCCATGATGGATGAGTCTCCTGAACTGGCCCCTACTATTGACCACCCTGGATTTGCCCATTGGATACCCTTGATTTTTATGGGGGTGGGGCTGCCACGTAGCTATAAGATGCCAGAATATGTCTTAAGGCAATCACAACAACGCACGTTCATCATCAAGTATGTCGTCCTTCAAGCCGGTACACATGAACTGATTGACGTACCGTTTTTCTGTTTAGGCCGTCCGTCTTATCGTCCGAGGGATAGTAAACCTCTCAGTCGTAGGTTAGATGACACTCAGATACATGGATCCTTCATCAGATCAAGTTTCTTGATACGTATTGCGCGCCATGAATCACGGGAGCATTGCCAGAGTCTCCATCTATCCTTCGGTTCTTCCTATGTGACCGCCTGAGAGAGATTTTTCTCTGCCGTAAAATGATCGTCGCGGTATACACAGAGTACTGGTCGGTGATCTGCTTTGTACTGTCGAAGAAACACCTCATTAGGCTTTTGATTAACCTAAGGTAACCATCCTTACTGCTGACTTCTACCCACTAGGTGTTGACAACTTCTATTTCAAGTCTCATCCCTATGGTGTGATGGATCTAAACAAGGTAAACTCTAGGATTCTTATGAAAGTGTCCGTTGGCCTGGCAAACTCCTCACAAACTGTTCGAAAATACTCCGGACTGGTACTCCTCCTAGTACGCAGAAGGCGACCATGCGCATGCCGACATTTGAAAAGAGCGAGCGAGCGACACTCCCCGGCTGAATGTCAATCTTATTAGCATTTTATGTAAGATAATGACCCGTTTATTAAAAAACGCCATCCTCACTCATTTTTTAGGAAATCTTTTTCACCTAACCAACTAGGCTTCCTTTACAGCCCGTCACTCATATTAACGGCGTTCATCTCCATGGCTAGAGTAACGGAAACTGAAGACGACGGTATTCTCTCAGATACCGTCCTTTTCGGCAAGGTTGCAGATGGTGCTGTACAAGTTCCCCTCACATGCAATCGGTATCTCACTAGGCGCGAGCTGAACCTCTCAATTTGTGCCCACTTGAATTCCGAGTTCCCCGCGATTACTTATTTCTTACACACGTTTTTTCCAGTGTACGTTTTGAGGAGCATTCCTTCATAATAGTGAATGTTAGCGACCGGCGATGGCGTTCCAGGAGGATTTACAAGCTTTTGAAACACCGCATTCCCTTTAACCACTTAATCAGAGCAGAAAGAAGACATATTGCGATATGTTAACATTTCATTTACTCTCATCAGTCGCAAACGTAAAACATACCAGTTATATACAACAAATATTTAACGACACACAGGGACCAGACACACATACAAGCACACCACTTATTATGTAATCATGACCATGGCAACCCGACCGGTTGTTTCAACCACTTCTGAGCACATAACGTCGGTTGGTAAGTTCGAATGAGAATCGTTTCGCAGAAGGCTAGTAACTTCGGATTTCGGTTGCGCAACAGTATCTTGACTGAGTTAACCGGGTCAACTTGATGACCTGTTGTCATGAGATGTTTAGCAATCGATGACGTTGGATTTCGAGTAGTCAATGCGTCAAGTTGGGACTGGTGCGTCATCTGATGTTTCAACCACTTCGGGATGTGTTCGGCGACTCGCTGTGCTAGTTGTCGGTCTGTTCTGTCTATGTAAACGTCACTGCAACTGCAAGTGAACTGGTACACAACATGGGAGACAGAACAGTTTGACAAACTACTTTTGTGTTTGCGGAGAACTGGTCCACTAGTGGTATGAAATAAGCGCAACTGCGCAGCCACATACGTTCGAGCCAGAGCAGATTTTAATTTGTGCTTTATGTCGTTGGATAGATGATCACCCTTGAATGGCAAGAATAAGCAAACATTCTTCTTTTGAACCGTCAGTACAGGCTCAGTGCTCTTCTTCACCGTATTATGTGCATCAATG
>QNGE01000657.1:223528-245003 GCA_008508345.1 Paragonimus westermani
CAAAAGTAGTTTGTCAAACTGTTCTGTCTCCCATGTTGTGTACCAGTTCACTTGCAGTTGCAGTGACGTTTACATAGGCAGAACAGACCGACAACTATCACAGCGAGTCGCGGAACACATCCCGAAGTGGTTGAAACATCAGATGACGCACCAGTCCCAAATTGACGCATTGACTACTCGAAATCCAACGTCATCGATTGCAAAACATCTCATGACAACAGGTCATCAAGTTGACCCGGTTAACTCATTCAAGATACTGTTGCGCAACCGAAATCCGAAGTTACTAGCCTTTTGCGAAGCGATTCTCATTCGAACTTACCAACCGACGTTATGTGCACAGAAGTGGTTGAAACAACCGGTCGGGTTGCCGTGGTCATGATTACATAATAAGTGGTGTGCTTGTATGTGTGTCTGGTCCCTGTGTGTCGTTAAATATTTGTTGTATATAACTGGTATGTTTTACGTTTGCGACTGATGAGAGTAAATGAAATGTTAACATATCGCAATATGTCTTCTTTCTGCTCTGATGAAGGACTTACAAGCATCATCTCTTGACGGTTCTCAACCAGAAATTCTTTTCTTACAGGGTTATCGTTCACTGGAACATTTGTTTTGAGGTTTCTGGTTGCATCTTTATGGATAATTTTATGAATTTGGTGGATTCCTATCCACTTGAAGCCTATTTGGAATTTTAAGTTCATTCTCTTTTTGGCACGTTGTGCGTGCCCCAAGGTCGGCGGTATGACCTGTCTTCAGTTATTGTCTTTCAGATCATCGAGTTCCCGGTGACTGTTGAAACAGATGAGTTGACGCAGGTGATTCGGATTTCCAGCCTGAACTCCTTGTGAAAATTGCCAAACTATCTGCCAGACCGCTATTTATTGACGGATACGCCAAAAACATCAGATTTTACATCACCAAGCTGGTGTATTTTCTGCTATGAGCACAGTTTTCGTAGATAATAATGTTGTTTCATCATTAGTGCCTGATTGATCAATTTCTTATCACAGTTCCGGTGAAATGAAGTAGATAAAAATGAATAAGTGACAAGAGTCTTGCTGTATTTTGTCACAATTTCCTACGTGATATCTGGTCTGCATAGCTTGGGTGAATTCTGTCAACAGTATAGCACTTTTTGCTTAGAGTACTACATTAAATGCATCAAACCTTGAGACATTAAGAATATTCTTTATGAGCCAGGTCTTTCACGGCCGTTGATCTGAAGCTGTATAAGTAGATTCGTAGTTTGACTTCAATGGCTGCATAGAAGCCAATAACGAGTGTTTCACAAAAGGTATATTCTTGTGTTGATGCAGTTCTATTCGTTACAGGTTTTATTGAATTGTGTGGTTCAAAGTTGGCTTCGAATCAGGTTGTAATTTTTTTCGCTTTCAGTGTTACTGTTTCTCTTACTTCACCGTCGAATTTTCCATGCGTTCTCCACTCTCGGTTTTCGTGTGTTCTTTCCTGTTCAGACAAAATAGTGTGCAACTGGTATATCGCGTGCAGTTGCAGAAGAACTAAAGGGTTGTACGCATGATGATTGAAAGGAAAATACGGGCAACCGTTGTGGAAGTGAACGTTCCACGTAGCCGCGCAATCAGCGTCGTCATTTTGTAATTGTCTGTGGTAGCCTAATCAACTGAATTATAGAAGTGATCAAAATTATGACAACACGAAAAAAAGCTATGGTGGTAACTGATTAGTGTAAATGGTATGCGCACAAGTAAAACGGAAGATGTGTCAATTATAAAAAGGACGACTCACTGACAAGTCAAGAACCGTTGTGTTGAATAGATTACCACATGCAGAAGAAGAAGGACGCCATAGAACAGGTTCGAACGACGTCAGATGAATAAGTCCACATGCGGCATAACATAGCGAATGATGGGTGCCGGCAGATCGGTAGATACCGTTTAATTGCTTCACCAGCCGACAATCCGCCAAAAGGGATAAAACAGGGATGGTATGCCGAAACTACAGTTTATTCCTGTTGCCAGTCAAAATCGAAAATGATGATAATGCTTTTGAACTCAGACATAGATGAATTTAACAAAATGATGTATACAGAACGTACGATAACGAATTACGCAATATAACCATGAACTATGGCAACGCACATTTCACATTTAAAAAATGCCGTCGCGCTTCTGTTATTGCGCTTATCGTTACGCCGCTGATTATGACGTTTTCAATGGTTGTCTGAGTTGGTACTCTGTGATAACGCTTATGCAGTAGCCTCGGTTTGAGTTGTTCTAGACGCCCCCGTTAATCTCTATGTGGGACGATCCAAGCCTATTTGGAAGCATTCAAAATGATCACGTCAAATTTCATTCTCGAAAATAATGAACGTGTTAAACAGCTAGGTAAATCAAGCCAAGCGAGATCGCGCATTGAGAATGATCGACGGCAAAACATATACCATAATGAAAAAAATCCGTCAGCTCCGTTTTGTTTAAGGTTTCATTTGCTTCAACGATGGAAACAAATAACCAGGAAGGTAAGGCAGGTGCTGCTAGCATGGATACTGACTGGCTGATTGGGGCACAGATTCATCGACCTCGGAAACGACTATTCCAGTGGGGACAGACGGCCGCACCATACTACTTACATCACTATTAAGTAGCCGCATGGATCGAAATGATCGCGGGATAAATACGGGAGCGATACTGGAAGGATCATTACGAGGGCAGCATCACGTACAGTGGTTTTTGCCACGTGACGGAACTGAGACATGGTGTCCAAAGCGACTGGAGCATCCTCGGACGAGTGTGGTGTGCAAATGAGTGTTTCTGTCCGTAGTCCCGTTGAGACGCATAAGTTGTGTGTTGGTTTCCCAAATAAACTTCTGTGCCACCTGCCTTCTGGGTTCACAACAATTTGTGCCATGACCACGATACATGGATGAAGATCCTGTGGCCGCAGCCGTTTGAGGATGGGATATTCGGAGTTTCCTGGAGGACTTCGAGGACGTGGCGGAAGCGGTCGGAGTGAAGGCGGGCGAAGCTGACGGCCCTGTGGATGGTGCTCAAGGGCGGGGTGAAGGCGGTGCTGGATGAGACGCGAAGCACAAATGAGGTAGAACATACGGTACACGTTTTAGCGGTGCTGCAGAAGATTGAAAAAGCCGGCCTCCGGATCAATAGTTCAAAGTCTCAACTGGCGAAACAAACGGTAGGACTTCTCAGACAGGGTGAGGTCCAGCCACTGACCGAGAAACTGCTGACAATCGAGACTATTCCGGTGTCAACTTCAAAAAGGACGCTGAGACAGTTTTTCGGTCGCGTTGGGTTCTACAGCCGCTTCATCAAAAACTTCCATGACCTCGCGAGTCCCTTATACGAAATTCTGAGGAAGGATTGCCAATTTCACTGGTCACAGAAAGCCAACCAACGATTGATGACGAAAGGACAGCTGACTCTGAAATTGCTAGTGACTGGACAGAGCCCCGTTGTCGCAACGGATGCGAGTGATGTAGGAATTGGAGCGGTACTGTTGCAGGAGGACGTTGTTGTGGAATACGCCAGTCGGGTACTGGGTCCTGCTGAACAAAACTATTCAACGACAGAGAAGGAATGTTTGGCAATCGCATGAGCCCTGGAAAAATGGAGGCCGTACTTAATCGGCCGACGTTTCTATGTGGAGACTGACCGCAAACCGCTGGAGTGGATTAAATCGGCGAAGGACCCTCGAGGAAGGCTGGTTCGTTGGGCGTTACAACTACAGGAGTACGACTTCACAATTCGTCATGTATCCGGAAAAGAGAACTGTATGCTCGATTTGCTTTCCCGAACGCAACACCTGAATGGGGTTCACAAGGACGTGATCAGAGTTAACAGTATCGAACCGGAGAGTAACTCCGGAAGGTTGCAAGCAGAACAGAGGATGGATACGGCGACCGGGGTGGTGGTTGACCGACTCTTGTCGGGAGGACAACCACCAGAAGACGAAGTGAATCCGGAGTTGAAAGCTTTCAGAATGCACTGGTCCCAGTTACGGCTTAATAGTGTTGGAATTTTGATGCGTCAATTGCGGGAGGGAATAAACGTCCCGGTCATACCAGCGGAGTTGAGGGCGGCAATTTTGAAAGGATGTCATCAGCTGGCTCATACAGGTTGTCATCGAACCTACGAAATGTTGAAACAAAGGGCATAATAACCAGGAACGAAGAATGATGTAAACAATTATGTGCGGGCGTGCCACCAATGTCAGTTACTGAAGAGCACTAACCACCCCAGTCAGTATCCCACACAGCCAATTCCGGCAGTAAAATTGGAGAACTGTGGTCAGTGGATGTAATGGGCCATTCTCCAGTAACGACGTCCGGAAATCAATACATCCTAGTCATGACCGAACACTTCACAAGGTGGATCGAAGAAGCCACTCTACCCGATCAACGCGCAAGCACAGTGTACAGAGCGGTAATGGAGCACATCGTAGCGAATCACGGAATACCACGAAACATATTGACTGATCAAGGCCCTTGCTTCAAAGTGAGGAGTTTCGGAACTGTTTGTAGCGTCTGGGAACCAAAAAAATACGCACAACTTCATACCATCCTCAATCAAACCGATTGACGGAGAGGAACAATCGCACAATCAACGAATGGTTGACTGCGAAGGGGGGAAGCTGGGAAGAGACGTTACGGTTGATTCTGTTGGCCCACCGCTGTTTGCCGCAAGGGGCAACGAAAGTCGCCATTGGAGCTAATGTATGGGCGCGCGCCACGCTTGCCAGTCGATTAGGAGATTGGTTTATGGGGAGACCGACGGATGAGCACGTGTGAATTAGCGGAAGTTCGGATATCGGTCAACCGAAACTTGAAAAACACAAGAAGCTTCCAAGGAGCAATCAACTGTGAGGTTATCGGGTCGGAGGACTGTGTTTGAACCTGGTTCTAAGGTTAAATCCCGAGATCGGCGGAGCGTGGAGGCAACAGGACCCGGATGTAGGAAGTTCCTGGCAAAGTGGAGGGGACCGTATGTAATAGTTGAACGTCTTGGCCCAGTGTATCTGATAAAGAATGAGAAAAGTCAACATCGAGTGCACGGAAGCCAGCTTTGTAAATGATACGGTATTCCGATCAGTAAAGGATGCACACCAGGTGTGTCAACGGTATCGGGGTCGACACGCAGATCGTCGAGAGAACGAAGAGAACCTGTACGTCTTTTGCTACGACTGCAACAATCTTTGCGGGGGAAGGAGTGTAGTGAGGACAGACGGTCGCACCATACTACTTACATCACTATTAAGTAGCCGCATGGATCGAAATGATCGCGGGATAAATACGGGAGCGATACTGGAAGGATCATTACGAGGGCAGCATCACGTACAGTGGTTTTTGCCACGTGACGGAACTGAGACATGGTGTCCAAAGCGACTGGAGCATCCTCGGACGAGTGTGGTGTGCAAATGAGTGTTTCTGTCCGTAGTCCCGTTGAGACGCATAAGTTGTGTGTTGGTTTCCCAAATGAACTTCTGTGCCACCTGCCTTCTGGTTTTTCAACAATATGACTCCATCCGATATGACTGTGGCCAAGCTCGATCCTGGATTTCGGCGTGTGCATATTGGGATTCGGCTCCCTGCCATCTTTTGCCAGTGTCGACGTGTTACCGTTTGTTCACAAACTTTGTTTTACAACACGAAGGAAATATTCTTTTAATTCACATCGATCAGCTCCACCGAACTACGCATGTTTTTCATGGCCGCCAAATCTTGCGGTAAGAACATTATGGCATAGTCGAACTCTAACACCTATTCTTGTAATCTTTTGCTATTTTTGGGGAGATCTCCAATGAATCTAACGAAATAATGATCTTACTGCATGGCAGTACCCAATCTCTCCGTGCTTTTGACCTATTACCACACAAACCTCAGGTACCCCACAGCCGACGAGGATCGTTGTTTCTGCGTCCTGAAGTAGCACTCAACCAACGATTTCAAATAACCAAAACAACATTGGATCACAATCGTAGGGCATCATTGAACAAATTGGCGAAGTTGCTATTTGGACAACTTCAACTGTTTGAATAGACGCGTATTTTCAGAAAAATGAATTACACATTGGTGCCGAACAGGTGACGATTAATCACAACCACGACCAATGACGTTCACGCCAAGCACATTTCTATACGGCAAAGAGGACAAAAACCGCACTGAAGGGTTGGGCGTGAAAAAGGATTACGCACGATCCTCTCAAGCACAGTGAACTAAAAAATATTCTTGCCCAGTATAGTTTTGTTAATAAATAAATCTGTCTCCTTCAAGTAGCCGTAGTGAATCTATAAGTTACACGCGACTTACTCACGAACAACAAACAAGAGTATGGTGAATCATACTAGTTCGCACAGATTCGTTGGCTTAGAGTTTCACTGAAGTGAACAAAGGTGATTCCAATAAATTTGATCCGTCGCGCTGATCCAAATGCTTTTTGACTCCACCTCGAAGGTAATTATGGAGGTAGGTGAATCCGGAAATTTACTGGAATGTATGTTTGATTCTGTCAGCCTTTTAATTCCAAAAAACGACATACAGACGCCACGGAATGAAAAGAGAACGTGAGGCTCGCCACCTCAGAGAATAAATTTACTTTCGACGCCCTCGATTGAACACAAGGTGCGTGTCAGTTGGAGAAATTTCAAAAGTTTAAAAAATGGAAATCATGAAATACAAAATGCTGTACAGGCGCTACATAACTGACAAACTCGTGAGTGGTGAGATATGCACATATAAACGACTGGGGCCGATAGTATTGAGTCCGATCTTTACATTTTCCAACTTGAATATTTATTGCATTCTCACCTCACGCCGCTGGCAAGACAAACAATATCCTGTACTGACCGAACTCCACGGAAGCGTTAGGAGCAACTACAATCGATGAGAATTAGGTGCGCCTACCAATATGCCCCTCATCGTTGAAGAATGATTCAGACCCTGGATTACAAACAACTGCGGCTACTCCACAACGAGCACCGAGAAACAGACATGAAGCAGCTAAGTGAAGGGCTTTCGAAAAGATTCAGGTGAGAACTTCACCTACGAACGTTCCAGACACACCCCACTTTTGCCTTCCGGTGGCTTTACCAAAGGTAGCCGATACCGCGTACCTATTCCGCAGAATGTATGGCGCAATAATTTTTTCACCTCCATTCAACTATTGAAGGAAAGATCGCTAAGTTGACCACTTGAAACAATAGTCAAACCAGGTAACTTCATAACTCAACAACAAGTCGAATGCCTGCCGACGTAGTTCCTCTGATTAGTCGTTTATCTTTGCGGAAAGCTGTGAACATAGAACGTGCTACTTAAGGTTAGCTCGGTTCCGTTTGGGACACCAAATTTGAGCAGATCTGTCACATACTATCCAGGCATGGCCAACAGAACTACCAAGTAAGAAGTTCGTGGCTCGCACACAAAACCTAAGCCTCTGTGAGCCGTTCAATAGAAGCTTCATGACCACTGACAACGGAATCACGATGATCCACCTTGATCTTCCCAATCACTTCGAGTTTGCGACCGGTCACAGGCGACTTCTTGTGATGGATCTAACGACATAGTATATTGTTATAGAGATGCCGGTTGATAAGCATTTGTTCAGCTCAGTTTATTGATGCTCGAAAGAATTCATGTTCAAATTATGCCGTACTTCGTTTGATGCACTTATGGTTCCTCGTTTGAAACGATACGTGGTCTCAAAATGTATTCAAACATGTTTGGTTTGTTTGTAAACTTTTGATCTCGAACCGGCTTCGTTTCGCTTTTTGTTGTGTGTAATGAACAATCGATACGCATTCTGTGTCATGGCTGTACGTATGAACTGTTTGATTTCTTTTCTTGTTTATACGTAGCTCTGTCTGCCTACGGAAACCTTATTTTTGGTATCTTTTGACGCGCTCCCTTGTTCATTTGCACCCGATTCTCCTAATGCGTTTATTGTTCTTTGACTGGCGTTTAATCGTGAATTCGTTTTAGTTTGTTTCATTCTGAGCGCGTTTTTTGCATGGTGGTTTAATTATCCGATTGAGTCATAGTCAACGCGGTAAAGCACTTTTATCGGAAGATTGCCACTAATACCATGTGAATTCCAATCATTTTGATAGCATTTTCTGATGCTTCCTAGAATCTGGAAAATAGTCCCATCAATTCTGACGTTCCTGCGTGGATTATCCCAAGTCGTTGGAACTTTGACATTTACTCTTTTTTGGTTCCACTCCTCGAACGTGGTTTCTATCTCTTGGCTAATGCATATGTTTAGAATTTTCACGTCACACCTTGTTTTCCAACGCAGGCTTACACAAAACTATGGTGATCAAGCCTACTGCACTGTAATATTCCATTCCCAGTATGTGTGGCATACATCAACGCAACGTTGATTCAATAATCTGTTCTTTTATAAGCCTCGTTTTTGTATGTCAAATCATTAAGTTGCGGAGGATACTCCCGAAGAGTAATAAGGAAAGTGAAACACCTAGGAATGTTGGACTTTGTTCTATAAACTTCCACATTGGATTAAAACTACTGAAGCAGAGCGTCAGACATGCCAGCTGGAAAATGTAACATTAACTAATGCAACATGGCCGATCGAAACGATGGTGTTTACGACATGTCAGGTGCTAGATTATGAACATTATGTGCATGGAGCAGTAAACGGGTGTGTTGCTAGTTCCTGAATTCGTACGCCCAGAGTTTCCTCAACCTTATGTTACCGTGAATCGGAAGTCGCAGGGAGAAGACGATGAATTTGCGGGCAAACTTTATTGATTGATTTACTCACCGTTCACAACAGAATTCAAAGTAACAACGAAGGGGTGCCAGGGAGCTGGACGTTAGGGCACCTTGAGCACAACCGCACAGCAACCACCAGAGAGGAGTTTGTCGACGGAAATTCCAGTCGACCTTCAGAATTCAAACAAGCGTTAGACTGGTTAATCTGCGTTCCTATCGGTACTAGCTCAATATTGTTATCCTAGTGGATATAACCTACAGCAGTAGAGATGGCGCGGATTCATTACACAGCTACGAGTGGAACTGCGATACCTATGCCGGCACACCAACTTTGATGCTAGTGATTTGTAGTAAATTTACATTCACAAGGTTATGTGAACCGGCACGATGGTACTGGCGAGGCAACTCTCACGCCGCGCGGAGTTTAGAGTTTTGGAGACGTCGAAGGTGTTCTCACTACACGGGTATACGAACAACTGAGCGGTTTAAGAGCCTACTCGAACAAATGATAAAAAGGACAATGAATACGTTTACACTAAAAAATGTTGTGACGGTAATGGGTGGACGCAGAAAGTGTGCGCACAAATGAAACTAAAGATGTATAAATAAGTATATAAAGACCCACTAATAACTCGAGGTCACTGGAGTAAATATGTCGCCACCCACAAAAGAAGAGCACTGCCGAAGGATAGTTTCAGACGGCTTTGGATAAGTAGGTCGGCGCAGGAGAACAGAGTGTTGAAAGTGGTAAGGTGGCAGATACGCAGAGCTGAAAATCCGCCGTGCAACAACTTCGACAGTCAAAACTCCTCCTATAGTTAAAAGACAGAGACGGTGCGCAGGAACTTTCGTTCACCGTTGTAACTCCACAAATTTGAAAACGATGATATTATCAAACAAAGGTACAGACAACGCTTCTGAGAACGATGTGTACAAGACGCAGAAATACGACTTACATAAGTTACCTGCCAAATGTGAGCTAGTCACATTAAGCCTAATGACCACACCATTCGAAACAAAAAACAATGAAAAACATAACCATGTATGCATAGTGACTTACAAACTTGACGTATCTCATGAGGTAGACGGTAACCGTGTTATTGTGTGCTAACTGATGCTCAGACTCCATGGAAACTCTTTTGAATGTGACTTGAGCAAATATCTATCAAATGCAAATATCGACCTGCGATGCCTTTTATTTTAACCTCCTTAGATTTCATTACTTGGTGGTGGGTCCTGTAGAGGATAAGTATACCAATGGTTGCCTGTCATTCATATTATGGCAACTATGCAGTTTGCCGATATAATAGGTATTGGACTAGCCCTATACTAGAGTACGAACGCGAACAGTCTGTTTACAAAGCAGTCATCGAATAGCTCACTACAGACGATTCCGGTACAAACGGAGCAAGATCACAAAGTAGAAAAAACGCGCGCACGGGCAATGTATTTTGAGATCCAGTCAATTCAAACAAGCGGTGTTCAATTATGCAAGACAGATATGTTGGTCTGAACATGAAAATAAAGCAAAATATGGAACTACATTAAATATCCTATAGGAATTTCTTGCTCAGCACACGTTTGAAGCGCCATTTTGTAACCGCGTAACTGAAGCATATACTCATCAAGTGGACACAACCCAACTAAAAGCCACTGAGGTTGTACACATCAAATAGCGACCGGGTGACAAACATAGCTTACGATTATTGACATGCAGTTTGGGTTAATCTGTTTCCGTATGATTTCTTACGAATATCACTCGACCGCATTCGCGTTACAAAATAGAGTGAAGTAAACAAAATTACCTGTTGAAAGTCAGTGGTAAAAGGGTCGGATATTACCCATTGGTACGTCGTCTTGTGTCGAACGGTTAGAACACAACCATCTGGTGATGTGTACAACGGTTTCTTTGAATACTGTTTTACCACCCGAAATCCACTTGGAATGCTGATAAAAGGAAACAAATTAAGCGTGTGATCCAAATAGATGAATAACTTTACAAACGCGATAGTTTGGTTCTGGCTGCTTGGTACGTGAAACAAAACGCGAACCCACCATGTTTGAAAACTATAGTTTCATGCCCGTGCAAAATTTTGCGTCCCTGTAGAATGGACGTATGTAATCTACCTTGAATCTTCATTTTGAACCATTTTCACAACAAGAAAACATTGATGAGTCCCAGCATGACGACTTTATCGGGGGGAATTTATTGCAAGAAATAGGTTATACTTAACATATATATACTCAACATATATGGCCTGAATCGTAAATTCTACTGTTTGACGAAAATTTAAAAAACGTCATTCAGCGTTGAAATGGCCGTTTCCGACATGCTTCAATCTTTGATCATTAGTTTGGTAAACTACACAACCGCCTATTCAAGTAAGAAGATAAAACAACCAGCAATACCAGTGGGCTGATGTACATGTTGAATGAGCAACCGAAAAGCTAAGTAAAAGTGCTGTTTGTTCTGGAATTCATCTGACCGGGCTGAGTAGCACTTGTTCTGCCTTGAGCGACTATCGATATACCGGTTTCCCAATAGTTAAGTCCGATACTCCGCAAACTTCAAATAACTTCCTAAATCACTAAGAAGACGTTCCCAGCGTGTAGGAAATAATGGTAGACACAGATTTGTTGCCAATACTGTTTTGAAACAATAGAAGTCAGAATGGTACGAACGAAAAGATGACAACGGACCTTCGCAGTGGATGCACTCAGCTTACGGGGTTCGAGGTATTCAAATTGCACAACCGTGATCGGGTAAAGTGGTACGATTGCGGCAAGTCAGAAGAGCGGATGGGAAGTCCAGAGACTTGATGAAAAAATGAGTTCACCGGTAGCATGAGAACAAATGTTCAACAAGTGAAAGGGGTTATACTCCTTGATTTCATACAAATCGGAGCTCTTAGAAGTAACGTGGCATCGCGCACAATTCGATTAAGCGACATATATGGCAGTCAACGCCCCCAGAGCAAATCGCGTTACAGGGAATATCAGGAAGCTGCGCGAGAAACTACAGTCCAGATAGCTCATAGGCGTTCAATCGCACAGATGGGATCTAATTCGTTAAGTGGAACCACACCACCACCCACGACCATACCGCACTGGGCCAGTCGGCCCATACGGCGTGATGCGTCCTGGTTGCTTCGTTAGGAGATGCGCCTCCAAACATATTTCGTGAAGGTCTTAAGACAAAAGGAAACCTGTGAGAAAACTTTAAACGTCACAACGGAAACGGGGGCGTGGAGCGTGGACATCCATCTCAAAAAATGAAGACGACAGTTCTCACATAGTAGGTTAGTAAAGTTGCTTCCAAACCCAGCATGCTTTGTAGTGCGCACACATGAGTGGCTTCGAGTTACGTTTGGCTCGTGACTAAGATTCCATTGTATCTGAATGCTACTCTCTGCCCATGGTTTGAACGTTACTCCTTTCAACATCCCTTTGGTGCGCATTCCTTGATTTTATCCTCCCCTTTTAAAGCCGTTGTCTGTCCTCAAATACAATGCACAAATTCAACATTAGGTGCCATAAATCGCCTCATCTTGAGACCAGTGCCATCAGAATCATCGTGGAAGAGAACGAGAGGTCTGTCGTTCATGAATCGCTCGAATTCGACCAGGTTACGATGCAGTCTCACTATGCAATTCTTGCCTCCCTACGATGGTCAGCGTGACCCATTAATCATCAGGAGCCAATTACTTTCCAAGTCCACCCCACTAACTAGATGCAGGTGGGTTAATGTAAGAGTAAATACAAATATCTACTGATATCCCGTGGTTATTCTCTCAGTCGAACGTCGTTAGGTTCCTTATATACTCTGTTCACACCCCCAAAGAACTTTGACCCGTTATGACCATTCATCTTCACGTTCGTCTCAAAAGCCCAACAAAACTCATGACAATCAGCTGACAAACGGATTCAACCCCAAGTGTATAGGACTCGTTCTTAAACCATTGGGGGCATTCGAATCTTTTATAACCACTTCCCCGAATTTCTGTTTCAAAGAGCCCCATATAATCATTTCCGAAAATCGTAAGGCGCAACCGGCCGGCGTGCCGAAAATTTACTGATTTGCCGAACGCGAGGTCATTGTGTAATTTGCCTAGCCTGTTGGCATGAGTATCAGGCGACACACCTTTCTACTTTCTGATCCGTCGAAGCATTACATTAGACAAGTGTGTGCTTATTTTGTGTTGGCTTTTCAAACTCAATTAGTAGGTTTGTGTATACTGCATATTTTGATGCTACCAATTGCTGCCGTTAAAGTTAACGGCCGTGAAATTCCGTCAATTTGAAGAAATAACGGAGTCCAGTCCAGGAGAACGTCCATTTTTCAAAAAAAAAAATTGGGACCCACCTACCTTCCTTCATCTTCCCAAAAGTTTCTACATATTTTTCCGAGGCCGTCTACATCAAGTGACGGCGAAATTCTTCGACTGTTCATTTCCTCCATCCTGAAAAATCTTTTTCTGGCACGACCTTGAACATAAGGCTAACGTTAATCTTGTGAAACAATAAGTGATGTAACAACTCAACATTTTTTGTGAAATATTGAACATTTTGGGAATTATCGATTCAGAAGCAAGTGAGCCAACTGCTCCTCCATAATTGGTGTATGGTGCAATTAACAAATATGTGTACGTTATGGGTTCACGTTAAAATGTGTGTACTGATCACGCTTATCCGTAAGTGTTTCTCACAGATGCGTTGAGAAATATATCATTATTATTACTATTATTATTATCATCACATTTTCTGTTGATCACTCAAACGTGCTATGGATTTTTTGTTAGATTCTTGTCTTAAATTCAGTCACCGATATTTGCGGAGGAGTTGGTTGAAAGGGATTTGGCCGCAACATTCTCAAGCCCACCTGTTTAATCGTACTAGATTACCCTTTTGACGTTGGAATGGTTCTTCGAACTTGAGGGTTATCTGATTTATTCGAACACTGGAATTACACGCACTATTCAGCTCTAGTTTTCCAAATGGACCGAGCAAAATCGATACATTTTGCCAAGCCATCGTGCACACAAAGAAATTCTGTACCTTTTATACCATGATAATGTACAAAGAAAATTGCCACCGTTAGTGTAAAGTGACCAACAGTCCAAATTTTGGTGGTCAAAACATCGTTGTGATTGTGTATAGTTTTTTTTATCTCGCGCCTATAGTTGAACAATAGGCGGCTGGATGCTGCCAGGAATCATTACTTTTCAGACCACAACGGAAATTCTGGGCCCTCCAACCACACTTCCAGTTCTTTAGAACCAGTCTCACAGGTTTTACAGATAGCTACACATGGCGAGTAGCATTGATGGGACATACTATCGTCAACACACGGTTTACTTACGGAGTAGACCAACGGGAAATCCCCAGCTACGACTTACCGGAATCAAATGCTGTACATGGGCTCACGGATGGTAGCCGAATCCGTCAAGAGAGTAGTACGGTCCATAGCTAGATCAAACTCAGTCTGCACAAATCTGGCGGGCACCCCAGATATAACCCCTGAATGCATGGAGAATTGAATGAAACCCATCAAGACTTGTCTAACAAAAAGTTGCGGGGGATATCATCGTTTCCCGTTGTTAGTCTCAGACGTCTGGTGATTTTTCTATCTAGGCTCAGTCTACTTACGACATATGTCCATAAGATGTACTCCGAGCAGTCCTGTATGTGATAAATCTACGATAGATTCCGAGCCTGCCGAGTAATCGCTTCCGGCCCAAAAAAGAAGACGGTCGTCTAGGCAGGATTCTCATTAATAAAGTGTCAAAGTCTAAGGAAACAACTGAAGATTAACTGAAGGAAAACAGCAAAAACTTAGATGACTAGTTCATTAAGTGTTCAAGGCCAGATATGAAAAAGTCTCGTGGGCAGGACGAAGTTCAAATTGGATAATGACGGAGCTATAAGGCATGAAGAAAGTGAGGCACGTGAGGGAATTTTCAGCAGTGAGAAAAATGGACAAGTGAACTGCGGGAGAACAGACTGTGGCGACTGAACGGTTTCAAGCTTTAGCAGTGCATCGAAATAAACTCTTGTCGGAATAGCACTCTTTCGCTCGGGAGTTTCGAACGGCAGTGCTAGTCTTTTTCAAGAAGGTCTGCATTTGGCTCCAAGGCGATTCAGAGTAGGTGAGATAGAACACTTGTCAAGATGAAAATAAATGACGACAGGGAGTGTGACCACCAACTTACTAGCAAACACATAATCGTCGTCAAACACTTAACGCTCAACATTTCGCGAAGGTGTCTGACGGCTCCACGTGTCGCTTACGGAGCAGTAAGAAGTGCGAATAACTCCCAGTGCATTCCTGCTGACTTGCGGAACTTAATGTAAGGACAGACAGTGACGGAGTCTCTCACTTCGATCCCACGGTACCATTTCCCCAACTCCTCTCACCAACAATCCGTTGCTCACCTGCACTTTCAGGGTGCTGTGGTGGCTCACTTGCGTACACTACAAGAGAGGAGCGCTTGCGAATAGATAGTCGATTTGGCATAAGATTATAGTCTTGTCTCTGAGAATGAACGCTGGGAAATTTTACACGGAGCCTGAAGGTATTTTCGGCAACGTACGTTATAGTGACTGTGAGTACCCAGGTCCAGTGGTATGGGTGTATATGTCCTTCAGTCCTCGGAGTATATGCCGGAACCTCCGGTATGTTAGGTGGTCACCTGGCCCGTCTCAGCTGGTATATGAGTGGCATTCTGCGTAATTCCAATGTGACACGCCTGCCGGTTTCAAGCATGTTTATTGGCAGCAAACAATCGTTCACAGTTTCCCATGGATGATCATAACTATCTTCTTTCCGAATAGACGACGCTAAAAGCAACAGACTTCTGAAAGCATGTGGACCATGAAAAGATCAAGATGCTTCTTAGGACTGACGTCTAACATTCTCTCATGTCCGACTGAATGGTCACCTAAGCATTTGTTCATCGCGGAAAATCGACCATCCACAGATCAACTTCAGGAATTCTCGCTGATGAAAAGATTCCGGTCACAGCGCAGGGTAGCGCAGTCATAACATCAGAAAGACGCAGGGGCACACCCATTGAGTTATTCGGTGGAACCAGTCGCTGCAGCAAAGATTTGATTATGGAACCGTTACATTTGGTCCCACAATAAGGGAAACGATGATTTTCTCGGTAAATCCACACTGAAAATCCCCGGGGTAAATGTCTGATTCTTGGAGTCTCAAACTCCTTACTATCAATCCTTGCCATATTATTGTTGGTAAAATGCTCCAGCTTATTGCCAACGTAACTCTGCCGCTACCCGGTCAATCACAAAAAGCCCGCATGCAATAACAGCAAAAGCTCTCGCACCTCAGCGATAGTACCTTAGCGATAGGCCGTCTGACTGCCAGGATTGACAAACTGCACACTGTTTTGTCAGTATGAGTTCACGATTCTACTCAGTAAAATATGATTCGTCACCAGACTAGTCGCGTTTGGTGGCTCTCGTGCAAACCGTGTCTGTAAGTTCACGGAGGTCGGCTTTTTCTCCGAAATAGAAGAGGAGTGATATTCTGCTACAGGTCACTCACCAAGACGGCACCACTTTTACTGGTAATTTCACAAATACCAAATTGCAGTTATTCACTTAGTAAGGCGATCGGTTCCTTGCTTCGGTGACCTTGAAAAAGAAGCAATGTCATCCCAAAAATCCTATACGTGAGGCAGTACTACTACCATAAAAAGCATTGAAAACTCTGATTGCGCTTGCAGTAGAGAACATGCTCAACTGCTTCAAATTCAGGTGCTTAGCAATCACAACAATAATGATATATTTCTCAACGTATCTGTGTGAAATACACTCAAGTGAACACAATTTACGCAAATTACACTAGAGAAGCAGAATGATGGAGGGGAACTATACAGTTTATGGAAAGTATTTGGCGCACATGCTTCCAAAAATATAGTCATCATATTCCCCAAAATATGGTGGAGAGAAACTGAGTAGTTACATCACTTTACGCCCCGCAAGGTGATCCCTGACCTACTTGTCAAGGTCTTGCTCGAAAAAGGTGGCTTGAGGATGGTGAAATTGGGAAGTCGAAGGAGTTCGTCATTACTTGTTGTAAATGATGTCCGGGAAATGTGATTAACAATATTAATAATAGTGGTATATTTCTCGACGCATTCGTGAGAAACACGCTCAGGAGAACATGATCAACGTACAGGTGTTTAAGCATATACACATGTGAACACCAAATTTGAAAATTGTACAACGAGTGACCTATGTGGATAGAGCAACAAAACAGACAAAAACAGACATTATGAGGGAAAAATTCAAGTTTGGGCAGAAAACTTCGAGCTACATAGTTCTGAGACGATAGTACTTGGGGTCGGCACAATTCGATAAAATAAATGATTTGTTACATCAGTTGGGGCTGCACAAGGTGATCGCTGTAACGCACAACCAAAACCAGCCAGCGAACACGAATTAAATTTGAGTCATCTGACGGGACGTAATGCTGTGTTGTCGGTGCTGTTTTCGTTTTCGTTTGTGTAAGTAGTTTGCATGGCTTACTGGGCCTCCCGCTCATGTCTGTTCGTATTGTTTCTCTTTTCAGAACTGTTGTTCGAACCCCTACTTCGGGAGAACGCTGTCCGCTAGTGCGTCCGCGTTGCCCGAAGGTTGATCCGCGAAGACACGGGCATTCAAAGTAGAGTCGGCTGGCCTGCATATTGCAATCACTGGCCTAATGCTCAAGGTCGTGCCAAAAAAGGGTGGTTGGAGGATGGAGAGGGTGTGCTGGTGAAGAAGTTGATCATTATTCCATGTAGATAGTCCCGGGAAAATGTGCAGAAATTTTTCATAATATGGGCGAGGTGGATATGCATATACTTTTGGCGGGGGACGCGTGGACCTCTCGACCGGACGTCATTCTTTACTCAAATTCGTAAGGATTTCGAGGGGCTCGCGATATACCCGACCATTGCGGAATATTAAGTGTCCGGGAGGGGTGAGATGTTTTCTCGCACGGGATATATCAGTGAAACCAAGAATGGAGAGCGCAATCATGCGATAAACGGGATAACGTGAAACTGACTATGTGAGCTATGACAAACAATGAAACAAGTGATATTCTGGCATAACCTCCTGTGTGATGTTAATAGCATTGTGTTGATTGATAAAATATAATCCACATGCGAACGCCTGCTTTTAAATAACGTGAAAGGAGATCGATTATAAGCTATTCCTAGTACACGATTATTGCCGAATTTCGATGTCGGTTATCTTTGTACAGACGGTATATAGAATGCGAGGAATGTGTGACAATACCGAGAGGTTTCCGGGTGGTCTATCAGGGAAGTAAAGGAAGAGTTACGACTCAAGGTTATTATGCAGTAATGAGACGAACAGGTTGAGTTTTTTTTCAAACAGTTTTAGCACACTGCTTTTGCATGGTGATTTACAACGCAGACACACAGGCTATCAATAAGTATGGGGTAAGGGTGTACCAGGATGTTTGGGTTGCTACTAACAGGCATGTATATTGACACATATACGTGCTGACTTTAAATATGTTTTGTTGTGCGCTGGCAAGCCTAAAAGTAAAACAATTATCGTGAAAGCGGTAGTTTTGATCGGTTCGAGGGGTGCGCGACTTAACATCGCGCAAAACAGGAGGTTTGTCGTCAGATTTCATTAGGTCCGTTTTCAAGGATAACGTTCTCAGACAAGTAGAGCTTGAAAATGGAAATGAAGTCCGTCATTGTTAGGAAAGTTTCTAAGTTTCGTTTAGATTGATGTATATTCTTACTGGACTCAATCGCATACGGGAGTTTGTTGCAAATGTAGGAATAATTTACTAGGAAAAAATTTGAACGCATTTTTTTGCCGGAATTTAAGAGTTGCTAAGGTAAAGTCCTTGTCTCTGAGGTTATACTTCGGCCTGTGTTGTAAGCTAGTCGCAAATCTGACGGTGAATTTAATGCCATAGATCAGATTATACACGAGTGAAAGGTTAGGCTTGAGTCACCGCAACCACAGAGGATCGAGTGCGAGCGTCTAGCAGCGTTCTCTGTAGCTCAGAGAAGATGGATGACCCAATAAGCTTTCCGTAACTGCACGTTGGAGGCTTTCCAGCGTTAGCTTATCAGACTTGCGCAGGTGACCATATATGAACGTGCACTGTTTAGACTGGGGCCGTACGCATAGTTTATAAAGGTGCAACCGTGCAGCAGGTAGGAAGAATGAGCGTTTAATGTAACGATATATCTTCTGCGGAGTTGAATGACTTTGAGTAGCGTAAACCCAGGTCACGTACTGAGTTGGCGGTTGATATGCCGTGGCTGTCCACCCTTATAGAGTCATCTGGTACGTGACAACCACACGCAACGATAGTGGATTTATCGGCTGAAAATTTCATCAGCCAACTTTTACACCAAATCTCTAATGACATGAGGTCTTTTCGTATATTTTCTAAACATGCATTACGATTGCCAGGAGAGTAGCTATAAACAAGTTTGATATCATCAACGAATAGAGATAGTTTTCTGTGCTTGATAACTTCACATATATCGTTTGTATATATGAGAAAGAGAAACGGTCCCAAAACACTTCCTTGTATCACCCCACTAGTAACTGGTCTGGGCGTTGAGCTATTGTCTCTTATTTTCGCTGTTTGTGTGCAGCCGGTAAGGTATGAAGAAAACCCCTGACCCTTTCTGCTACCTTGGCGTGGTGGTCAGGCTTGCGTGCTGTTTAGATCCTGAGGGCTGTGCTGACTGTGACTTCGGTCCTTGCGGGTTCAACCTTGTCAGATTGGCCGACGGGGAGCAGCCAGACGAAAAGCAGTTGCGCGGGTGTCTGTGGATTTCTATCCATTGCTTTCTTCGGGTTTGTTGGTGCATTGTATGATGAATGGTCTGCCTGGCTTTTCATAGTTGAGCGTGAAGTTTGCTTTTCATCTCCATCTTCTCTAGGTTGCACTAAGCTGCAATCCTATACTGCAACGCTTCTTGTATTACACTACAAAAATCTTTCTTCCTAGTTTAGATCTCGTCATTGCAGCCTCTCTCTGTTTAGTTTCCGAGAGATAGGGGTTTCCGTTTCCTTATTAGCCAATCAACTGGCTAACCAGCATTGGCCGGCTGGACACAAAGGCCCTACTGGCACACCTCCCAGTCTTATTCCTTCGGGTTTACACTGGATATGTGGTGTGTTGGTGGAACTGCAATTGGTGCAGCGCAAGCCAGTTGCAGTGATATANAGGGAATGAACCTGATGTTAGAGAAAGTGTATAAATATTAAGCAGAATTGGAGAGATGTCTTCCTCCCAGTATTTTAGAGCAAAGGGGTGAATGCTATTAGGATCAGTCAGGTGAGAAGGTTTGATGATAGCTAACTGAGAGCAAATGAGCCCTGCATCAACACGGGTATGGCTTAGGAACGTACTTTTACTCACAGGAGGAGGTGGGGGCAGTATGTGTCCTTCAAAGTTAAAGGGACAGCAAAATATAAATTGAAAACCTCACGGATTGTTACAGGATCATCTACAGTGGTTTTGTTCTGCGGTGAGACTACTAAGACGGCAGGGTCTCTCCCATTATTCCTGCGTCACATCAACTGCATCAACTGCGAGCTCTTATCTGTGCTGTTAACCGCACGTACTTCTTCACTCGTGTGGAGCATTTTGGTTCTATATTCAATTACATTGAACATTTTATGCCTTCGCATGATGAGAGAGAAGTTGCATGTTTTCCGGTACCGTTAGTTAAGAATTTTGCGCTTGCCTTGCTCCTTCGGAGTAAGAATTATGCCGTTACCGCATACATTACGGTGTTTTGACTTTTGTGGGGCTAAGATGTTCATGCAAAACCTGAAGTGATCATTAAATGTCTCAGCTGCAATACTAGGATCGGAGGTAGGAAAAACTGTGTTCCATTTCAGAGATCTCAGCAGTGTGGTGAACATGTTCTAGTCGACGAATTTAGTTTGTCATCAGTACATGACGGTCGACTCTTTAACAGCTTTCAGGTCAAACATGAAGTTCACTATGTTATGATCACGTCCTGGAAATTGTTCCAAGACGAATACGGTGGCAGAAGAGATGCCTGTCGCAAAGATGAGGTCTAAATTGTGGCCTTGTCTAGTAGGCGCTAAAACATTCTGGCGCCGTCCGTTTACCTGGACACATGTAAGGAACTCAGCTTAACTTGCAGCGGAAGTGAAAGAGGTCCAGGAGATATTCGGCATGTTGAAGTTTCCGCCAATAATTTTGTACTGTGAAGGTAAGATTGATACATAGTTCGGTCCATTAATAATGTTCGTCGAGTCGTCCTGAGTGGCGTTTGATGGTCTGTAGGCACATCCTAAGAGTAATTCACAGGGTCCAGTAGACACTGACAGCCACGAGGAGTCATACATCATACCAAGACATGACTCATCGAGTGTTGTTGCAGAATATTGCTCCCTTAGGCAGTTTAGACATCCTCCACCTCAGAATAAAGGGAGACAGTAACGCTCGGACTGTTGCGGAAACTAGGCGGATATCTGGACGGGACATCCTTATTTACCCAGAATAGGCAAATTCTTGCCAATCTCACAAAGTGTCCCGTCTGTACGGAATTTTGAGTAATCAGAGGTTGTGGAATGCTTTCTCGCGTTAGATATTCTAGTGTTATCAAGAATGAAACACAAAATTACATGATAAGTGGGAGAATGTAAAATAACAATTGATGTTTTCAAGTTGACCATCACTCACATTTGATCGCAACGTTC